>BMAO01020286.1:0-149518 GCA_019973975.1 Trichonephila clavata
TGACTTGTTGAAAAGAATTGGAACTTTGAATTGCGGGATGTTTGTGTGCGAGTGAAAAGTGTTTGAGAATCTAGAACGAGAACAATCGAGATGGATGTTGAAAGGAGAAGATTTTATTGGAAAATTGACAATTTTGGCCTTTACTTTCTCACCCAGACAGAACCTTTGGAAAGTCCACCTTTCCAAATTGCCGGAGTCGCCTCAGATGTTTCTTTTTGCCTCGCTATATGCAAGGAAACTCGTAAGCAAGATATACGAGTCGCGTGCTTTTTGTTTGTTTCCGGGAGAAGTAGAGCACCTATGAGTTTGAGGATAGAGGGAACAGTTCTACTCAAATTGCCGAATAAAATCACAAAAATCGCTGTAGTACAAAAATCTATCGGAAGTACTCTACTCATTGGAAAAACAGCATGGTCTCAAACAATATTTCCAGGGAATGATTTAGCGAAGGGTTCTCTTAGTGTGATGTGTAGCTTGTGGAGAAGTCCTCTGATTGGCTCAAAGCATTGTTCAGCCGTTACACTCGTTAAATATCAAAAGAAGAAACTTGTAGAAAAATTGAGACTTTCCAATTCTTTTCCAATGATAAAATCCCAGGAAATTCTCATAGACAGTTCAGATGAATGCGTTAAGGTACACAGTTTGGGTGGATCGAGCTGTAATGAATTTATGTTGTTATATTATAAGAAATGGATACAGAACAAGCTTGCAAATATCCGTCTCACTCTAATGAACAACTCAAATATTCCTCTAAAAAGTATGAAACCCAAATATAACCCTACAGGTTTTTATCACGAATTCTGGTATTTAAAGGGTTCATTTACATCGGGCATAATAAATAAAAATAATACGAATTATTTTAAAAATAACTCTCCTATGTACTTAAAAATTGAAGCAGAGATGTCTATGTACGATGAATTTGGTAGCTTTAAGAAGTATTTTTCAGACTCACATCTCAAAACTTCTAAGAAGCTTCGCCATAGACTGAAAAATGACTTGGAAAGATTCTTCATATCTAACCGTAATGGATGTGATTTGATCCTTCGCTGCGAAAACAAAGACTTCCCTGTCCACAAATCTCTGATCTGCTGCAAATCTCCTGTCTTTAATACCATGTTCGAAAGTGATATGAAAGAAAAGAAATTAGGAATGGTGGAGATAGATGACATAGACTCCCTCACTTTAAGTCGTTTCATCGAATACCTATATTTAGGCTATGTGACTGATTCCACACTCGACCTCGATAGTGCTATGTCACTTTACGCTATTGCTCACAAATATTCTATCGAAGACCTGGTTAATTACAGTCGTCAGTTCCTGGTTCTCAATATGGATTGCGGGAATAGTGATGAAATGCTAAGGTTTTCAGATTTGTATGATGATAAATCTTTGAAAAACCTTATTGATTATTGCTTTTATCACAAAGATGACTGAAGTGATTAGTGGGGGAAAAACTGATCACCTCCAACTTTAATTTGTATTATATCGCTTTTATTATTCGAACAAAATGTTTTCGGAAGCACCAAATAACATTTATTTGTAATGAGTTTCAAGATAAGACTGAGTGTAGTTAGTGATACGCATGTACTTAAAATGCTTTTTATTTCTGTTTTGGCCCATCGATAGCTCAGGGGTAAAATTAAAATACTCCTACTCAAAATTAAAAACACAGTGGACTGCCTTGTATATATGTCTCTTTATTTCGAAAGCCCATGGCCAACTCCTCGGTCATTGCACTCTCACTCCCCGCGTCTTAGCGGGGGCACCCCAATCGCTGATCATATTTCACCTCCCCACATTTGGGAAGCGATCAGCTCACATACCACCCGCCTTGACAAATTAAAAAAATTTTCAACATACAATCAAGCAATTACAAATACATGATACATTTTACAATAAACAAAAAAAACACTGCACACTATGGAAATACAATACATTGCTACACACACAGAACAAAATATCAAGTAATTCAATTACAATTAAAAGGTAATTTAACAATTTTAGTAACAGGTCGTTTACATACACCTTTACCTGTTTTTAATGTTACTACTCTAGTTATGTCATCTGTATACCTGGATGAACCTCTACTATTTTGGCAAGATTCCAATTCAGTAATTTTGAATTATCTTCACCTTTAACCAAAACTGCTTCAATACTTAAGTTACAATTTCTAAATGAATGGCTCTAACAACAAAACACACAAAAATGCAAATATAACATTTATACACTTTTTTTGCTCTACCTGGAATTAATTTTATAAGGAAAGGACCACAAAAATCCAGTCCTACTTTATTAAATACTCTCGCAATGCTTACTCTGGCACTAGGTAAAACTGCCATCATTTGGTTTTTACCTTTTGCACTTACCTTAAGGCATTTAATGCGTTTGACTTTGGATCTGCCATTCACAATCCAAAATTTGGTTCTTATGTTTGCTAAAGTAGCCTCAGCACCTGTATGCAAATAAGAAAAATGATAATGTTTAACAATTAAGTCACAAATAAGGTGGTTGTTAGGGATTAGCATAGGATCTTTCTGTTCGGCAGGTAGATTGGAATGTCTCAATCTTCCACCCACACAGAGTATTTTCCTCTCGTCTAAAAATGGAGACAAAGTTAATAAGTTGATAGAATCTGGTAATTGTTGTCCTCTTTCAATACACCAAATTTCCGTTGTAAAATACACAGATTGTAACTTTCTTACTAAGCAAAGTAAAGCTGTAGACAATTCAGCTACAGTTAAATTGCCAGTGGTTATCTGTAATGGATTTTTCTCCTTGAAACGCACACACCATGCAAGGACTCCTTGCAGTTTCAGAAACGAAGAACACTTATCAATGATGGGAAGAATTTCGTTATTTTGCACTAAGACACACATTGACTCCATTTGATTATCCTTCAGCTCTCGTTGGTAAGGTTCACAATTATGGATCTCATCGACGTATCTAGGAAAGTTCACTGCAGGCACTTCTAGAAAAGCTGGCCCAAACCACCACAAATCACTTTGTTGAATTTTATCTGGATCAAGTCCTCTTGATATGATGTCAGCAGGATTTTGTTCCAAATGAACATGATGCCATTTATTCAACTCTTGGATAGTTACCACTCGATTTGCTACAAACGTTTTTAAGTTGCGGGGCTCGTTTTTCATCCACGATAGCACTATTGTGGAATCGGTCCAAAAGAAGACTGAGGTAATATCCCTTTTTAATGCACATTGCACTTTAGGCATCAATTTGGCGAGTAGCACAGCACCACATAATTCTAAGCAAGGTATGGTTACCTGTTTAATTGGTGACACACGAGATTTACTCGCAACAAGCTTGACTTTTATCTTAGTCATGGGGCCTAATTCCTTCAAAAAATCACAATACAATTTTTTAAACTCCTGGTCTCTAGGAAAACGAGTCCATAGCGATTCGAATATCTTTAGAGCAATGTCCCTCAAGTTCCCTACACACAACCAATGCTCTTTAACGGGCACAGAAACAATATATCTCCCCGACTCATGCCTCTTATGCGTCCGGATATAATGCTCCTCACAAATAGAATTCTCTAAATTTTTAGGTAATTCATTATCTATCTCCTCAATTTCCCTGAATTTTCTCGAATTTAACTCTTCGGACCCACATATTAAGTTACAAGAATATGAATTTAACTCATCCTTTACATTACCTCCAACTATGTAACCAAAGACTGAATTCTGTAAAATCAGGTTCGAATTTTTTACATTTATTTTACCTGGTTTTATTATATGATAAAAATACTCGGCACTTAACAAGATGTCTATTTTTCCTGGAGTTTTAAAATTTGGATCCGCAAGTTTAACTGACTCTGGGATCTGCACACGCGAATGCTTATCCTTTAATAAACATAGTACCGTGGATAAGATAACGTTCTTTTTGTTTTCAACTATGTTAGTCGAAACGAAATTTTGGCACTCATCCTGAGGAGGAAATGACCAGCTGCATTCCCCGTCCCCCTTTGACAGCGACTTATTTACGACTTCGGGGGCGTCTGGCAAGCTTCTCTTCACCCCATTTGACGAAACACTCTTTAGTTCCCTCGGGAAATGTATTAGTTTGTTCTGCGCTTTGCCGCAAAAACAATTTCGAAACGAACATTTTTTAACACTGCAGTTGAGGAATAAGCATTTAAAACACGCGTTTTTATTTATCACTACGTTAACGCGCTCTTGAACCGAGAAAGTTTCTTAAACTGAGGGCAAGCATGTAACGGGTTATGGTCATTTCTTAAACACAAATCACAATTTTTATTTTTCTCTTCATTAAAAAATACTTTGGGAGCGGTTTTAAAGGTTTTAAGTTTGTTATATTTGAGATCTTTTCTCGTCTCATTTACGGGTTTACCACTCGAAGTAAAATATAAATCACACTCCTTACCCAATTGTAGCTGTCTAAACCAATCTCCGGATGGTCTAATATTAATATGTGCTGCTGTTTCCCTGTCTATGGTTTGAAACATTTTATCAGATACAATCGGTTCTTTAAGAGAGTCAAAATCAATAGACGCCTCAGTTTCACCTCCGTTGAGAGAGGTCTCGCTATTATTTGCACTACATCTTAATTTTGCTAATTTTAATTCCGCTTTAACTCTCTCTAATTTAAGGCGTTCTAATTCTATTCCAACGTTCAGCTGGGATTTTTGGGTTTTAACTTCTTCTAACACTTGCTCTATCACGGATTTCACGAATTCGTAATCTTCTTTAAACACATCGCTCTCCTCAATTAACCGCTTTAAATCAATCATTTTTGCATCCCCTGGTACAGTCAAACCTATTTTTTCAGCAACAAGCTTTAGCTCATCTTTCTTTAATTTTGAAACGATTGACATTTTGAACTACAATTCTATTCACTTACTCAAGAAAATAATATTAAAACTCAAGCAACTTTAAACTCACCGATACGCAAATAACTACAACTTGAGGATTTAATTATTCTACACTCAAAATATTTACTCAATACTCATAGAACTAAATATTCCCACAATTCTCAAAGAATTAACTATTCACACAATATTCAAATAATTAACTGTTCACACAATACCCAAAAAAACTAAATATTCACACAATACTCAAAGAACTTAACAACTCTCACAATACTCAAAAATTTAACAATTCACAATACTCATGAATTAAGTATTCACACTACTCAAAGAACTTCACTAATCGCAATTTTCAAAGAACTTCACTAATCGCAATTTTCAAAGAACTTAACTAATCACAATACTCAAAGAACTTAACTAATCACAATACTCAAAGAACTTAACTAATCACAATACTCAAAGAACTTAACTAATCACAATACTCAAAAGAACTTAACTAATCACAATACTCAAAGAACTTAACTGTTCACAATACTCAAAGAACTTAACTTTTCACACAATATTCAAATAACTATGGTCACACAATACTCAAAGAATTTACCTATTCACACAATACTCATAGAACAACTTTTTACACAATATTCAAATAACTATGGTTACACAATACTCAAAGAATTTAACTACTCACACAATATACTCATAGAAGACCTAATCACAATACTCAAAGAACTTAAGTGCTCAAAACGAATTAATTACTCACCATCACAAAATGAATTAATTACTCAAAACTAATTAATTATTTACAACTCAAACGAATTAATTACACAACTCAAAATGAATTAATTACTCAAAATTAATTAATTCCACAACTCAACGAATAATTACTCAAAACTCATTAATTACACAAAACTCAAGATGAATTAATTACTCAAACGAATTAATTACACACCAACTCAAAATGAATTAATTACTCAAAACTCAAAAGGAATTAATTACTCAAAATTAATTAATTACTCAAAACGAAGTAATTACTCAAAACGAATTAATTACTCACAACTCAAAATGAATTA
Organism: Trichonephila clavata; assembly: GCA_019973975.1. Taxonomy (NCBI): domain Eukaryota; kingdom Metazoa; phylum Arthropoda; class Arachnida; order Araneae; family Nephilidae; genus Trichonephila; species Trichonephila clavata. Next base: position 5,914 of record BMAO01020286.1, read on the forward strand.
ATTACTCAAAACGAATTAATCACACAAAACTCAAAATGAAATAATTACTCAAAACGAATAATTACACAACTCAAACGAATGAATTACTCACCAACACAAAATGAATTAATTACTCAAAACGAATTAATCACACAAACTCAAAATGAAATAATTACTCAAAACTAATTAATCACACAAAACTCAAAAGGAATTAATTAATCAAAACTCAAAATGGATTAATTACTCACAACGAATTAATCACACAAACTCAAAATGAATTAATTACTCAAAACTAATTAATTACACAAAACGAAGTATTTACTCACAACTCAAAATGAAATAATTACTCAAAACTCATTCTGAAATAAAGAAAAATCTCAAAGGGACAATTTTGAGCTCACCTCATTGCCAGGACTGCTTTCACAAGAGACCACCATTACTCTCAAATTCTCATCACTCTAAAGACTATTATTGATAATAGTAATGACCAACACAAATTTTGCCGATGTCTCCGGCTCGACGGACCATGTTTTGGCCCATCGATAGCTCAGGGGTAAAACTAAAATACTCCTACTCAAAATTAAAAACACAGTGGACTGCCTTGTATATATGTCTCTTTATTTCGAAAGCCCATGGCCAACTCCTCGGTCATTGCACTCTCACTCCCCGCGGCTTAGCGGGGGCACCCCAATCGCTGATCATATTTCACCTCCCCACATTTGGGAAGCGATCACAGCTTCTTACAAGTGGCGAGGCACTCAACAATTTCTTTCTGATATTATTTTTTTTTCTTCTTATTCTTATTATCGTAAAAATAAAAAAGTAAAGTTTCTTGTGTTGAAAATTAATACTCCAAGCTATTAATACTGCCAAATCTCATTTATTTCACAAATTAACATGCCAACTAGAGTCCAAGACTCACCTAGTTATAAGCAATTTTTTCATGGAATACTGTTAATTAAACAAAACAGAACGAGTACTTCCTTGTTGCCACACAGCGTACAAAATAATATACTTTTTCAATATCGTTCAGTTCACGGTGACAAAAAATTAAGCAATGATAAATAAATTCACGTAATCAAAATAATAAATTTAAATAATTGTTTTGCTTTTAACATAATAAACTGAAATTTATAAAGTGGATCTCACATCCTCCTACCTTGAGATGTGGAAGTCCCACAGCTTAACAACTATATTAGAGATTCAGCATTTCGGGAATTTTAACAGTCCGTCCTAGTCTTGTCTTGTTTTGAACAACTGCGTAGTCGATGGAGTTGTCGTCAGAACACTTAGGAATAGCATTCTTCATAGAGGCGATTTTTGTAGATAATGCATTTTTGTGTCAGGTGGAAAAGACGAATCATTAGAAGAGATCTCTAAAGGGAAGACGCGCTGAATTGGACGCAGAATTTCTCCGCGAGATGTTCTAAGTTTAATGAGTCGACACACACCGTCTTTCCCTGGCAGAATTTCTGTCACTTTCCCCAGTGGCCAGTCGATTCGATTGACGTTGTCACTTTTTATGAGAACAATGTCCCCGGGAGTTATCATCGAAGTTCTAGTCTTTTCCGGCCTCCTTATCAAAGATCCAAGATATTCGGACCTGAACCTCTTTCGAATGTCCTTCTGCAAAGCTAACCTGTATTTGACACGATGGTTGAGACTTTTATGATCTGCCGCATCACAGTCTGGAACACCAGAGTTTTTGATATCCTGAAGAAACATCGCAGGGGTAAGTGGAACAAATTCTGAGTCACATTCGTCGATGTAAGTCAAAGGGCGTGAGTTGATTACAGATTCACAATCACAAATAACTGTTGTCAACTCCTCGAATACCAAACTTGCTCTTCCAAGTATTTTTCTCAAAAGACTTTTAAGAATACCAATTATTCTCTCCCACCATCCACCCCACCATGGTGAAGAAAGGGGATTAAACTTCCCCTTAATTGGACGAAGAGCATTGTCGCTACAAATGCGGCCCCAATCTAAACTTCTAAGCAAATTGGAAGCTCCGATAAAATTAGAGCCATTATCACAGTACATGGTTTCACATCGGCCTCTCCGAGCTATAAATCGCCGTAGAGCTAGCAAAAAGCTTTCGGTCGATAGCGATGAAACAAGCTCTAAGTGGGCAGCTCTATATAAGGCGCATGTAAAAATGCATACCCACGCCTTCTTTCCATCTTTTAAAAATAAAGGTCCTGCCAGGTCAATTCCACAGATCTCGAACACGTTTGCCTGTCGTATTCGATCTTCAGGCAAAGGAGCAGATACAACATCACAACATTTAGCAGAAAATCTTTTGCAAACGACACATTTTGAGATAACAGAACGCACTGTTTTTCTTCCACTCAAAATCCAAAAATGTTCTCTCAAAATATTAAGCAAAATTTGAGTTCCAGCATGATTATTTTTGATATGGTAAGAAAATATTAGTCTTTCGACAACTTTATGATTGGACGGGAGAACAGCTGGTTCCCTAAAATCTTCTGTATCCTGACGGAAAATTATTTTCGTCTTGAGCCGTATTATTCCATCGGCATCCTTATACGCACTCAAAGTTTTTAGTTTTGCATCATGCTCGTTCACAAAAGATTCCGACTGGACCAATTTTATCACTTGTTTCTCTGCTGCCCTGTATTCTTCAGCATCCAAACTTCCCTTTTTCCTTAGCTGAACATCGCATCTGCAGCTCTTTACAAATCTCAAAATCCATCCCACTAACCTTACAATGCTTTCATATTTTGAAAAGCGCTGATAAAACCAGCCTACAGAGGAATCTTGATTTACAGACACCAAAGCTAATATTGAGCTTTTCCCTTTCTCTTTTAGTGGTATCTCATCTTCATCAAACTCACATTCATTGCATGGTCCTTCGTCTTCAAATAAAGTAAGCCATTTTGGCCCCTCCCACCATCTAGTTTTCACTAAAATACTTGCTTTGCATCCTCGGGAGGGTAAATCAGCTGGATTTTCAAATCCAGAAATATGACGCCAAGAAAAAGCTTGGCTAATATTCCAAGCTTTTTCTTGATATTTTTGGACTCTGTTATTCACGAAAATAGACCAATTTTCATCTTTAATGATCCAGGTAAGAACGGTAATAGAATCACTCCAATAAAAACATCTAATATCCGTCCATCCAAGAGCATCCAACACAGATTTCGTTAATCTTGCTCCCACCAATGCAGCAAGAAGCTCTAATCTTGGAATTGTAGCGACTTTCAGAGGAGATATTCGTGATCTCGAGGCTAAAAAATGCACCTTTCCACATTCTCCCTCTTGTACAAGTTACGTAACGGCGGCATATGCATCTCTACTTGCGTCACAAAAGGTATGAATGGAGAAGTTCTTCATATTTTCTGGATTAACGTTGATCCAGCGAGGAACGGTAACGTTTTCCAATACTTTTAGTTCCCTTAACCATTGTAAAAATTTTTGTCGAAGGGATCCAGTGATTTCTTCGTCCCATTCCAACGATAATTTCCAGGTTTTTTGTAGCATAATTTTGGGACAAAGCATTACAGGAGATACAAATCCAAATGGATCAAACACTAACCGATAATATTGTACGTTTAGTAATATTGTCGACATTTACTTCTTTCAACCAGCTGATATTTAGCGAAAAACAGTCTTCAATTTTATTCCATTGAAGGCCTAACAGATCTGTTTTGAAGGATCTTTTATCCTCTGTTAGTGAAGATTCCCAATCCCGCAGAATGAAACCACCTTTTTTTAATAACTCATTAGAAACACTTATCACTCGCTGCAAATCTAATTCACTGTGGACGCTGGTTACAAGATTGTCCACATAAAAACTCTTCAAAAGACAACTAGTTACAAAAGGATCAACGTCAGTATTTTGTTCAAGATGATACTTCAATACAGCTCCTAGTAGAAAAGGACTGCTGCGAACTCCAAAAACTACTCTGGTATGCCGAAAACACCTGTAGTCTTTGCAAGCCTTATTTGTCCACCATAGAAATCTCAAGAAGTCTCTGTCTTCTCTACAGAGGCTAATTTGCAAAAAGGCTTTCTTTATGTCTGCGATTACACCAATCTTCTTTTCTCAAAAACGCAGCAAAATATCAGGAATGAGCTCAATCAAGTTTGGACCACTATGTAAGGAGTCATTTAGTGACAGATGTCCTTTGATTCGAGCAGATGCATCAAAAACCGGGCGAATAGGAGTTGTCTTACTAACTTCGATAACAGGTCTGTGAGGTAGATAATTAGCAGGCAAAACTTTATCTTCAATTGGTACTTCTTCGATAATTCCTTCACGCAGCCATTCGAAAAATATGCCCTCTTAACTATCGTACACATTTTCCTGAAATAACTTCTTGGTTGTGGTGTCTAACCTTCTTTTAGAATGCTCAAAATTATCAGGTAAAGGCACACAGAGTTATCTTACCAAGGCAAATGAACTTCATAGCGATTATCTTCATTGTACCTAACAGTTTGAAGAAAATTTTCAGTAGTCAAATCTTCTTGCTCTTTTTTAGACAGCTTTTCAATAGGATCCTTGATTCCAATAGAATCCAGTTTCCAGAAGTCCGAAATGTCAAACTCTTTAGCGAAAAATGATGTCACTAACATGGCATTGCTTGTAGTAACTTTGCTATCAGGAACTTTCCCTAACAAAGTCAACCCAAGCAAAGTCTCAATGGCTACTAATCCGCATGGTAAGAAAGACCCTACGCTGACTGATTAAAATCTTTCCAAAAAGATCAGCTCCTATAAGTACTTGTACAGGTTGTGTGGCTTTTCTCTAACATCACTTAATGTTATATCCCTTTCTTGAAGCTCTTTTAACCAAGGCCCGGAGTTCACAGGGGATACATCTTTACAAATAGCTACCTGATCCAAAGCTTCAAAGTTGCATGCAAAATTGTTCTTAATATTTTTCAACCTAATTCTGTAACATGTATGTACAAATTCTTTCGATTTAATCCCATCAAACAGTGAATGTACCACAGTTTCTTTCTTTACAGGAACGTATCCCATTTCTTCGGCAAGACTCTTTACAATATAAGACTTTTGCGAGCCGGTGTCCAGAACAATTCGCACGATTTTTTCTGTTTTATCTGATATGAGCTTATACTTTAGAGTCTGTAAAAACACTTTAGGACCCACACTCAGGTTGGACATGTTGACCTCGTTGAAAACTTCATCTTCTTCCGTCTTCTTGAAATCATTTTTTCTTGACTCGTTTGTTTCGCACATCAAGGGAACATGTTTCTTCCCGCAAATTACACATCTCAAAAATGAACGACATTTTCGGACGGGGTGACCGGGAGCCAGACAGGCAAAACAACAATTTTTTCCCCTCAAAATCCTTTGTTTTTCATCTAAACTCATTTTTTGTGCAGAAAAACAGTCTGCACTGGGATGAGTTTTCTCGCAAAACAAACGACTTTTTGGTTTCATGAGTATGTGGATTGGTAAAAAGACCGGAGCGGTGGGTGTTTTATTTTGTTTTACTCTTGGTTCAAATTTCTTATTTCTAAACCCAATATTGTCTTTCTTTTTGTTTAAACCGAAACCTTGCATCGCCAAACAAATCCTTTCTTCTGATTCTACTTCAGATTTTAAGAATTTTAGTAAGCTACTAAGCCTTTCTTGTGGTTCGCCACTATGATTGAAATCAGGACCTCTTTGCCTTTGCCATGCTCTTAGTATATCTTCCGGTAAGCATGACTCAACCAAAGGATGAAGTAGAGCAGCGCTTTTATCCGTTGTTACGCTAAGTGTCTCAAATGCCCTAATCTGAGACTCCAAATGGTCATACAGCGTACATAAACTAACAGTCGAACTTTGCGAAGCGTTTTGTAAAACCAATTTTAAAAGCTCGCGGACATAGAATTCTATAAGTAAATCAGTTCGACCAAAACGTGATTTTTTAAAGATTCAACAGCTTTGGCGTAGTTGACGCCGGTGGGTGGAAAACTTTCCACTACCTCCCAAGCGCGCGAGCCGCTAACGGTTGCTTGCACTAAATACTGAAAGTTATTTTCTGGTGCTGTATCAACATCATTATGAACATATTCGAACTGGCTCCAAAAAGGCAACCAGTCCTTTAAATCTCCCGAAAAATGGCGTAATTCTAACTTAGGTAAGTGAAATTTCTTTTTTACACTACCTGACTCTGGAGTTTGATCATCTAGAGCAGGCATGTCAAACTCATTTGACATCAGGGCCACATGAACTATTTTATATTAAGTTGAGGGCCGCAAGTTTTTTTTTTTTTTCAATGTTCAAAAAATTAATAAAGCGGGATCTTTAGAATGATTTATATCCTATATCAATGTATTATAATTATACAAACACAATCGCTTAATATTTCATTTTATTTTTTAAATTGTGTTTTATATTGTTTTAAATAAAAATAAAGAGTTATAATACGAAATACAATTTAACATCGAATTTGACATCACATTTAATTTTTTAGAACATATTTAACATCGTTTTTTTTTCTCAAAACAAATCATCAAAATTTAGGAGATCATATTGAGCTAATGTAATTTTTAAAAATGATGATAAATGTCGATCATTTAATCTTGACCTTTCTGAATTTTTGTTATTTTTCATTAAAAGAAAAGGTTTCTCGCATAAATAAATAGTTCCAAACATAGCCACTGGTTATGCGCGTAACAAATGATAACATTTTAAGAAACCTATCTACTGATGAATCAGTACAAAAACCTAGAGTTTCAATTTTCAAACATTTTTGCTTCAGCAAAGAATCACAATAGATTCCAACTAATTCCATTTGTAAGATTTCATCAACAATTTCAATATCGATAGATAGAGGTGGAATTAAGAAACGAAATTGGTAAATTCAAAATTTTTAGAATCGGAAAATGTTCGATCGAATTCCATTTCTGACAATTTAATTTGGCGAGAATATTCTGTAAATTTAAATGATTTAATCAATAGATTTTGAAAGCTTTCAAAGTGAGACAAATTTTCTCTTTCTGTTTGTAATAATTTTTGTTTGAAGCTTGTTATTTTCAAATAGCATTGTAGCAAAAGGATTTTTGCCTTAAGTTGACTTCTAATATCAACTGAGAAAGCTAGGGGCCTTACCCAATGTGTTCATCTTTTAATTCAGCAAATTCACATATTTTTTTTTTGTTTTTGTTTCCAAGAAAATAATGATTTCATTCAGCAATTTAAAAAGTCGTTTTAACACTTTATGACTCGAAATCTATTGAACGTTCGTAGAATATGGTTGACCGATAAATTCACATTCTATATTTCACAGAAATGAAGCTAAGCGACGATAAAAAAAAAAGTCTAGATCAGGGCTCGGCAACCTCTTAGCTGTGGCGTGCCAAACCAATCTACCAATACGGATAAGCATGCCACACAGTAAGGGATTTTTGAAACAATTTGATTCCCACGATAATGCATCCAGAGTTAGAGAATACATCTCAATAATTTAGATATTTACAGTTTCATTTTCATTAATTTTGCATCATTTGAAGATATTTCTTAACATAAAAATAAACAGCGTAAAATATAAGTATTTTTTTTCAAAAATACATTTTTTAAAAATTACTTTTGAACATATTTATTTTAACAAGAAACAGACAACATTAAATATAAGCATTTCCCTTCATTATAGTAAAATAAAAAGATAAATAAAAGTGTTAATGTTAACCTAGTGCTTGCATCGCTCTACTTTCATTTCGCAAAATAAGGGGCATAATTTGTGACTTTCAATTTGACACGATTGTCTCAGCATTCAGTTATTAAACAATTTCTTTGCATGGAGAGACTTGAAACATTTTTGTATATGAGGATAGATTTTTTTTATATGTATAGAACGGGGGGGGGGGGGAGCGGAAAGCAGAGTGCATACAATTTTCGATCTTAAAGCAATTAAATTTCTCCAGCAGTGACATTCAATAATTTACAAAATAACTGTAAATTTTTCTTTGGATTTATTTTTCAGAACTTTTCATAATTCTGTAAATATCTAGAATTATGAAGATGTTTGTCAAATAAACATCTTCATAAATATCTTGACAAATTTATCAACTTACATCCACTGAAATATTGACAAATCTGTTGAGTTGTGCAGAGTGCCACTGAGAACTGTTCCGCGTGCCATAGGTTTCCGACCCCTGGTCTAGATGCTCGAATATAATTTACAATGTTGCTGACTATTTTAAAACAAGTCCAATATCTAAGTAATGCCCATGAACAGTACTTACTATGGAATAAAGCAATGAAAATGTTTAAAATTATTTTTACCATGCTGTTTGCTTGTTTCTTTTAATCTTGCAACTCTTTAGTAATACTGGTCATGATAAGTGCATTATCAGTTACAAGACAAACCAACTTTTCCCAGGAACACTTCATCAAAATTTTAAAAAATTCATCAAAAATATTTATTATGAATAATACATTACTCGTCTCGACTATAATTCTCAATTATTTCATCACTTCTGATGGTTACATAATTTCGACTTACACTTAAACAATTTTTTTTAATTGTGCTGGACTTGAAAAACCGCTTCTTTTCTCTCCCCCCCCCCGAATCTAAGTTTCCATCGATTCTAAGCCGCACCCCCAAATTCTCAACAAATTTTTGTGAAAAATGAAAAATAATGTAAAATGGTTTATCGATATCAAATTTTACGAAATTAAAATAAATTTAAAATGAGAACTAATAAAAAAGGAATAATTAGTTATTTTATCAGTATTCTAAGCTTTTTTAATTACATACATGAGCCCGTAATTACTCTAAGTATCCCATCCAACAATTTTTTCTCTTCGATTCTAAGCCACGCCCGATTTTCAGTAGCATTACCATTGGAAAAAAGTGCGGCTTCGAGTACAGTAAATACGGTTTTTCTTAATTAAACTTACGGTTAACGGTTACGCTTTCATTAAGCATTCAATAATAAATTCTTTTTCAGTAAATGGTTTCAATTTGTGCTTGCGATTAAAAATGATAATATATCACTAATTTTTACTGCAGTTGTATTATTTTCAGCAAATTTAGGGGGTCGCGGTAGCATAGTTGTCAAAGTAACGGATTCGATTCATATGAGTTCGAACCTTGTACCGCTGAAGACCCGCCATGCAGAGGAGACGAAGCACGTTAAATATGTCAAGGCTCAAACGTTCTCCCATTGGTGTGGTATGGAAGTTAGGAGAAGGGTGCCAGTTTAGGTTTCATTCTCCCCTTTGGCAATGATCCGTTGCCAAATGCCCTCGAATAGCTGAGCAGTGTGACGTTTATCTCACTCTCACTCAACAACTCGTTTTTTTTTCATTTGATTTGATTGAAGATTTGATTTCAATTTCGGCAACTCGTCTTCACAAAGTTTCGCAACATATTGTTTATAATTTTTTTTCTGATTTGTGTCATAGTGCCTTTTAAAATTTTATTATTTAGCAACTGAATTACAGTTTTTATATATTTTATTCTTGTTTTGGGCATCGAAATGTTACAGTTCCCTTTTTTCTATAAACTTGCGATATTCATCTTCAGTTCATCTTTTATTACTCTATTCTTGAAGTTTGATCATATTTTTATGAAACGACTTTTTAGTTTAATATGAATAAAAACCAAAATTCACGTTCATTCACAAACGATTGAGTAAACACTTCCCTTTTTGTCTTGGTCATCTTGGGGGATTTAAATTTTAAAAAATAAATCTTCAACTTCCTCTGACGTCATGCTATTCGCTTCTCGTTGATTGGACACTTCAAAGAGAAATAAAGGTAGCACACACGATGATCCGTAGTGTGACCTATAGAAAATTATATTTTTAATGCATTTAAGAATTTAATAAAAATTAATTTGTCTCGTAAAATTAAATGAAAAAAATTTAATAAAATATTAAAAATAATTTTTATTTAAAGGCTGTTTAGAAAATTAAATAGAATTTTTTTAGAAAAAAAGAATAGATAATAGGTTAATATATTGTAAATTTTTAAAAAGCGTTTTATCAGAAATAATGTTCAAAATGAAAAAGCCCTTAAAGATTGATATTTATAATTTTGTAAAATGTCTCTGCGGGCCGCAACCTAGGTATTGGCGGGTCGCATGTTTGACATGCCTGATCTAGAGTATCTAAAACTGTCCGGGAGTTTAATCTCGCCAAATCCAACTCGTGTTGTCTTTGTCGTTCTGTTTCTTCTTCTTGGCGCTTTATCTCTTCGCGTCTTGGCGATTTCTCTCTTCTTTTTCCTGCCTTTCAGAAACAGTTGTGGCTAGTACGGTTGAAACAAAGTCCGGATCATTTTTATATTCTTTACTGTTAAAAATTACATCTTTCAGTGTAGATATGGTAACCTTCAACGGTAAGTCCTCATTGATCTCTTGACACAAATAAATTAGGTCTTCTTTCCTGAAGCCTTTAACAGATGTAAACATATTGACACTTAATGGTCCTGTCGCGGACGCCAGATATCGTAAAAATAAAAAAATAAAGTTTCTAGTATTGAAAATTAATACTCCAAACTATTAATACTGCCAAATCTCATTTATTTTACAAATTAACATGCCAACTAGAGTCCTAGACTCACCTAGTTATAAACAATTTTTTCATGGAATACTGTTAATTAAACAAAACAGAACGAGCACTTCCTTGTTGCCACAGCGTACAAAATAATATACTTTTTCAATATCGTTCAGTTCACGGTGACAAAAAATTAAACAATGATAAATAAATTCACGTAAACAAAATAATAAATTTAAATAATTGTTTTGCTTTTGACATAATAAACTGAAATTTATAAAGTGGATCTCACACTTATATATATAAGATATTACATAATATAATAATATATATACTCTTTTTTTACATGCTGACTTTACGTTTAATATTCTTTATTTGAATGCTGTGCAGATAAACATATTAGGAGAGTTTATTTTTTCATCACTAAAGGTACAGGCACTCAATTTTCGTACTGTGTTATTTTATAATATGAGTGCTATTAAAGACGTAAAATGTGATAGTTTTAATTTCTAAATATTTCTGATACGTTGAACATGTTTATTGAAGGACCGTTTTCTATCGAAAACTCACGTAAATTGTGGAATTAATCAGTATTGCAAAAGAATGAGGAAACTCCCAAACACCATATCACTTTCAAGAGCCTCATGAGCTGAATTTAAATTTTAGAGCTTACCTCTGCATTTTCTAAATTAAAAAAAATTATCAGCATCTCAAACGACTCAAATAACTTACTTGCATCCCATGTAAATTGATGAAATTCGTCTAAAATTAATGTGAATCAGAAATATTTGCATTGCATGAACCAATATCTGTATAATATGACATGTAGACACACACAGCTGTTTGTATTTGAGCATTTTCAAAAGTAAACACCTGTAGGAAGGATAAGTAATGTTAAAATTGTAATAAATAATATGAAAAGCAAGAAATAGAATTATAAAGAAAAGGAAGAAAGAAAAATGGGTTGATTGTGATAGTTCTGAAAAAAAATTTACTGAAAAGGCATGAACCGCATCAATATTTTGTGCCTGATATAATTATTCGATCACACACAAAAAAAATTTGGTCAGTTATGTATTATTTTGATATGAGGCTGTTAAGTTCGGTGTTAAAACGGACGCTCTTTTCCTTTTCTGAAACAGTTTCCAAATGTTGAAACAGTTCTCCATAAGTATTTTGTGAATCTAAAAAAAAAATATTAACTATCTTTTTGAAAAATTGCTTAAAAATTTAACATTTTCACTTCTATAAGAGTTCAGGAGAAGACTGAATATATAGAAAAAAAATATACCAAGAGGTGAGGCAATGGAATCGATATTGGTAAGCATGATTTTCTTAAAATTTCGATTAGTAAAATTTCATTATATCCATACACAAATATATATATATTTTTTCTTATTTCTCTTTTGTAGTTAAAGCTTAAATGTATACAGTAATATCTCGACCTACGCGAAACTGGAGTGACGCGATTTTCAAATCTCGTGTCGATTCCCTTTGTTCTTCGTGTCGATTCCCCGATTCTCTTTTTTTTACATCACTGAAATTTAGGTGTAATCAGTGCTACAGAGCTAAATGAAATTGATAATGCGATTGAAGAAGCTGTCAATCTTGCCAGGTAAATAAACTTAGGAGTGGATAATAATGACATTCGACAACTGCTAGATTCCCACTATCAGGAGCTGACGAGCTCATAGAAATGCATGAGCAAGAGCAAGGCATTGAAGAACTTGGGTCTTAAGACACAGTTCATTCAGAAGATCGAATGTCAGCTGGGAATTTAACAGAAAACCTCAGTTTAATTGGAAAAGGGTAAAATTTTTTGAAAACATAGACTCCATCAAAGAGCAGTGGCGTAGATAGATATCCAAAGACCCTGGTGCAAAAAAAACTATGAGGGCCCGATCTGGGTTGGATTTTATTAAGTAAAAATATATAAAAATTTTAAATATACAAAGCTACACATTCTATTTACAATCTTCACTTTCTTGGCGTTGTTTGAGCTTAAATGCACCATTTGTTTTTTGTTTTTTTTTAATCTATAATTTTAGTTGTTTTGAAACTTATTCACAATAGAACCCGGCTGTGCTCGAGTTCTTCCTGACGTTTAAAGGAAGCAGAAACGTATTGCTACGCTACAAAACGCCATTGAGTAATCCGTAAGTATTTATTTATGTATTCTGGAGAATCGAACTCATCCACCAGAGGACTGAGAGCTGCAAAATGGTCAACCGAGATAGACAGGAAATGATGCAAAAATATGCATGAACACAAGAAAATACAACACAATACTATTATAATTATTTTCAACAACATACCAATCATTGGCATGGCCAAGTAATTTTAGCGCGTTCTTCACATGTTGTATTTTACAATAATGCAACTAATGAACTTTTTACTAACAGAAATTAGTGTGTACTGTTCCACTCCTCTAAATGTACTACTATTGAGCTGAAAAGAAATAATGACACAAATCTAAAAACTTTTTGCAAACAATAAATTCACTAGGTAAAATTTGAGAAAATTTTGTTATAAACTAGCGAAATTCAGGAAAATTTGTAGGAAAATTTAATTATGCTCATCTAGGGCACAAATGCGACCAAATGCAGAAACCCCGAGGTCAATCGGTTGCTTATTGGATGAGAAAAAGGTACGACAAAATATGGAACGAAGATGAAAACGAAATTTGCGTCCTAATAGCGCTTTTGTTTCACTACGTGAAAAACGCGCTAAAAACACCTCTGCAAAAGAGCAGAGGAGGGGAGGACAAAATTACATCAGTGTATTGCAGATTCCAGAAGATTGCGAAACATTGAAATAGGAAACCAGCTTATTTCGAATCATGTTATTAAAAACAGAATGCAACTAGGAAGGAATTGCTTCTTGTGTAGATTTTTTTAAGCTAATAATAAGTATGGCAAAATTTTTCATGGCACTTGAAGTATATTTTAAAAAGTAACAGTTTATAGAAAAATGAAGAAACTGAAAATAACAAACTTTTCAATAAGTAAAGTTCGCAACACTGAACAGACAATGAAAAGAATTTAGGAGAATTCCGAACAAATTCGAAAAAACTTCCAACATTATTTTAGTTGTGTTTTTTTTTACAAACTTTTATATTTACATCTTAAATTTAGGAGAAATTATCGCAAATTCGGCTTGCTTGGTGGTCAGGGTCCGAGGGGCCCCTGAGCTTGAGGACCCTGGTGCACGGCACCGCTTAGCCCATTGGTCTACGCCACTCACGAAGAGTGTATTTTTCAACAAAACAAGGCATAGAAGAACTATTAATATGCTACGAGAGGAAATTTTGCGGGAGAAAAAAAAATCTTTGAGCCGGCACACTACTTTGCAAGATTTTATGAAACCTTTTACACAGTACACGCAAAATTTTTAAGGGGGGGGGGGAGGTCCATGGTCGAAAGTCTCCCAACTCGTATCGTACCTCAAGACAACACCAATTGATTCTTCTGACATTGTCGATTTTGTTCACAAAAAACAGTAAAAAAATAACTTATTAAATTAAAAGTTTAGCATTAATTAATAAAATAAATTGTTAATTACAAGTACTTAATTAAATTTTACCTTATACATATGTATATAGAATTATCATCAATCGAAAAAAACTCAAGGGCTTGGAGGGGGGGGGTCCGGACCCCTAGGGCGACCCCCCCCCCCTTGTGTGCGCCACTGCTTCTACATCAAAATAACTTCGTTTTGTTTTTGTGTTATCTTAGATTTTATTGAACATTTTATTTTTCTTAATTATTATTTTTGTTCGTCTCCGACTCCAACTAAAAATAATTTTTATTTATATGGGAAGTCATACTCCGACTTTCACGAATTCGATTTACGCATTTATCCCTCAGTCCCACCTATCGCGTAAGTTCGGGGTATCACTGTATTTGAAAATAAATTGGAAGGAAAAAAATTTATAAGTTATTTTAGCACATTAATATCGGGAAATAAAAGTGATGGTTGCGTTCTTATATGCTTAACTCTGCGATCTTAGTCTATAAGGGTTGAGATCTTCTCTTCACCCCCCCCCCGAGCTGTTGGAGGAAGGAGAAGGATGACTCGTCATATTACTTTTCAATATATTTATTAAACACACAAATTATCAACAGGCATAATTCTAATAATTCAAACTAGAAGAGATGTTCCCACTCTGAGCAATATGAGAGTAACAAAGAGCTACGCAAATTAGGAGAAGACTTTTAAATATCAATCCTCCTTTATCAGGATTAACCCACTGCTCCAAATATCTGAGTTTTTATTTAACAATGATGACCAATCGTCACTTTAATACCTTCAACTATCTAATGTCTGGAACGCGTTATAAAATATAATAATACCTGGTCGGTAGAAATTTCTCCTTTTAGTCACTCTATATCTCAATATCACTAGCTTGAAAGCCGAGACTATATATATCCGATCTAATCTGCATAATCACGGTTGCTTCTTCTGAGGGTTCGTTGCGAGTAAATTCGAATTGAAAGACCAAAGATTTTCCTAGAGGATTAAAAGAAGAACGCGGATAGATCCGTCACAAGTCATTTCCTTAAGCTTTTGATAATGCATTAATTACTTTGGTTATTGAGCTTTGATTTTTGAACTAACTGCCTTACTGCAGTCTTAAATAGTGCTTCAACATTAAGATGTAATTCTGCAAATTAATATGTATCAATGATGATATGTGTGAATGCATATATAAAATCAATAATGAAAGAAAAACTATTTTATCTTTATTGATTTTTATATAACTTTTCTAGTTTGAAGTTAATTCTTAGGTACTTAACGTATTATCGCAACAATTGCCAACGTTCAAGATAACTCGCCAAGTTGACAACCTCAATTTCGCATGTGTCGTGTGCGCTGAACTGGCAGTCATGTGCTTCATTTCATATAATGTCGCCAATAGGTTGCGATAATATGTAAGAACCAATTCTTAATCAAAAACTTACCAAAACTTATAGTTCGTAATTATTTCCTTAGCTTAAGAGTTTGACTATGAGTTCATTACTGTATGCCTTCAAATTTTTTACTATCTTTATATATTTTTAAATATTGTTTTAATTTCTAGTTATAATTATTGAAATATAGTTTTTTTTTTTGTTAATGGTTCGAGGAGTGCATGTAAACCATTAATGAAAACAAACCTTTTATCTTTATTTTCTCTCAAATAAGTATTTAATTTTGTGACTAATGATATTTGCATAACTACAGTCGACTCTTGATAGTTCAAACCTTCGATAATACGTACCTCTCAGTAATTCGAAGTATATGCTCAGTCCCTAGAAAAACTCTTGATATTTCGAACTAAAACATTACATTTGGGTACACTCAATATTTCGAAGTAAAATCTGCGGCTTGTCAGACCACAACACGCTACAATTCGAAGTTATCTTATAAAACTCTCGACAATTCGAACACTCACTTTCATGTGCAGTCTTTTGGAGCTTACAAGTTTTGTGTTGTGTTGTCTCTCTGTGTGTCTTCCCTGCAACGTAACCCCTTTGATGACCATTTGTCTGCTACCCTTTCTTAGTGCTTTCCTGTTCCTCAGGCGAAAAGAGGATTTTCTTTCTTTCTTTCTTCAAGTGGACAATAGACCAACCGCACCTGTTGTCAGCCGTACATATCTTTCGTTTAACACGTGGCCTTACTACACATATGTTCAGAAAGGATAGTCCGCTATTTTGAATTAGAAATGCGTAGGATTGTGTGAATGTATTGAATGTATTATTTTTATACGGAGGACTTTAACATCTGCATAATATTTATACCGTATATAATATGTACTTTTTAAAAATACTTTAAAATAATTTTATACATATATACAATTGTTGTTTTATTATATAATTTCAAATTTAAATGTGTTAGAAAATTTTTTTCTCTTCGTGTATTTTGGGAGTTTTTTTCCCTATCCTCTTGATAATTCGAAGATTTTCATTGGTCCTTACAACTTTGAATTATCGAGAGTCGAGTGTATTTTCCTTTCAAGGCTTCTAATTTATAAAAATCATGCTAAAACTAATGTATTTCAAAAATATTTGATACAAGTAATCTACACGGATATTTTACAATTCGAATGAGAAGGATATCCACACGGCTAACGACAGGCTAATGTAGCTCAGGGTTCGGCAACCCATGGCAAGCTTGTCCCAGGAGTCACGCGGCACAATTCTCAGTGGCACTCTGCACTACTCTACAAACTTGTCAATATTTGAGTGGGGGGAAGTTAATAAATTTATAATAGAGCTTATTTATGAAACATCTTCAGATTTACGGAATTTAGAAAAAATCTGAAAGATAACTCCAAAAAGGTAAATTTGTAGCTATTCTGTAAATTATTGAATATCATTGCTGGAGAAATTTAATTGTTTGAAGAGAGAAAATATTGCATGTACTCTGCTTCCCCTTTTTGGTTTCCGCATACCTAAGTGAAAACTCTTTTCTCATATGAAAAATGTTTCGAGTCCGCAAAGAAATTGTTTAACTGAATGCTCAGAATCATGTCAAATTGAATGTCACAAATTATACCACTGATTTTGCGGTATGAATGTAGAGATGTGCAAGCACTATGTTAGAGAATTACGATTTTTATTTTTCTGTAGTGAAGGAAAATACTTATATTTTATGTGTTGTATATATTTTTTTTGATAAATGTTTTAAAAAAACTTTATATATGTGGAATTTTAATTTCTTTTGAAGAAATAAATATATTTTATGCTATTTGTTTTTATTTTACGAAATATCTTTAAATGATGTAAAATTAACATATAATAAAATTGTAAATATCTATATTATTGGCCTCTATTTTTCAATTCCCACTATTCGCTCGCACTCTCTCTATAAATTTATTTATTTTGTCCAAATTTTCAATCGTTACTAAAATACTTTCTATTCATCCATTCAAAGTAAGAAATGACTTAAATTTTTTTTTTATATTACTTGTTTAACTCAGCATGCATTATCACAAGAGAATTGAAATATTTCAAACGTGTCCTACAGTTGTGGCACGCTGAATCATATTGGTAGATTGGCTTGACACGCCAGAGCTAAAAAGTTGCCAACCCCCGTAGTGACCTTTTTTCAAATGGTTAAATCAAATAATGCAGATAAAAAATATCGCTAACACAGAGCTAAAGGCCCGCTCTGTGTAGCTCTAGCACAGCCTCCTTCAATCCTTTGTTTTTACATTTTGCCGCGTAAACAATACACATCAAACAATTTAAATAGCTTCATCTAGTGGCATACAGGAACTCTAACATCCTGTTTTAGCCCTCAAAAATTGAAAGAAAAAAAACGGAAACTGTAAATTAACAACAACAACAACAACAAAAAAGGCGGAAACGGGGTCGGTTACTTCGATTTCCGTTTTAATGATTAGAAATTTTTTTTTTCTAATGGGGCTGCGTGTTGGTATTTTTTACCTTTGCTAGTTTATTTCCCAGGAGCTGATATCACTTTTTAGTGCGGCACCGTATGGGCGACACTAATTACCGCAAGTAATTTTGACACCCAGTTTCCTCCCCAGATGGAGGCACCTGAGCTCTGACGATGCAAAATTGAACTTAGGAATTTAATTTTGCCGAGAGCACCCAAGTCGAACGGGCACTTCAAGGGATTTCTTACATGCCGCATAATCATACTTCATGGACGCTGTCGATAGTCTGCATCATGAAAATCCACCGACTTGAGCCGGGGTCGAATCCGCAACCTTGGATGCAGAAGGCCAGCGCCAAACCAACTACGCCCCCCAGTTGGCTGATTAGAAAAATGCTACCATAGTTTGTTGTTTTTTTTTTCAGAAGAAAAATGTTTTTCACACGCGTTTCCAATGAATGGGTAAAAATGAATGGAATACGCTTATAAAGACGGAAAATTTTAAAAGTTTAAGTGAAATTACACCACAAAATCTGTTTTTATTTATAATTTCCAAATTTCAAGTGCAGCATCTTTGTTTTCCTTAAAGTATTTTGAAATAGGTTACTGAATTGTATGCATTAAAATCTAGTTATATAAATGGCAACTGGATGGAAATTGTTCGAAAAAGATGCTTGAAAGAAAAATTGCTCAAATACGTATACGTGTGATGAGACTTGACATATTATTTGTTTAGCAGTCTCAATTGATGTTTTATTCCTATTCATCTATGTAGTTTTTAATTTACTTATTTATTTTACTTATTATTTTGTTTTTATTTTTACTTATTTACTTTTTTTTCAGTTACAGAGTAGCGTCTTTTGCGAATTTGAATTCAGAAATTCCTGCACCAGCAAACTCGGGCATTAAAAGAATTAAAGATTCCTCAGTTTACTTCAATTTTTTCTTTCCTTTTCTGAATTGTAATGATAATTTATTAGACTTCTTGTATGTTATTTTTGACAAATATTCTATTACTTTGTGAACAATAGGCAATAAATTTTATTGATCAATATTTTATAAGTATAGTACGATTTCATTAAGCCTTTCTGATCTAATACAATATCAACTAGTCTGTTTTGTATATTAATTTATTTGTGCAACCATTGTTCTAATCAGTATAATATTGTAATAAATATTTATGTACTTGCTATATTCATATGTGTAAATGCAAATTAATATGAATGTAAAATAAATGAATTTAGACAATTAAATTGTGATTACTGTTATTTTATTTTAAATATTTTCCTATTAAATTATCTGGCTATGTTCCTAATTGCAATTAGGGAGTAAGAGTATTGAACATCTTGTATACTCTTACATGGTCACAAACGTTTATTTTACAGAAGAGAAGCTACAAGCCCAATGGCTGAGTGGTACCACAGGTCCGAGGTTCAAATCCCGGGCTGAACAAGGTTGACTCAGCCTTTCATAACTTCAATGGGTTGATAAAGGAGTATCAAGCTTGCTTGGGAACTGAACACTAGGGGTTTCGCGTCAGACTGATCACTTGACCGAAACATCTGTACATGCACCCCAGCCCCTAAAATCACGAAAGTTGAGATAGGCACAGTAGGCCTTGGACCTCATGGGCTGTTGAACCACTGAGTTCAATTCAATTCAGAGTAATTACACAGCAGTCTTAAGTAGAACAACACGTCCCTGTCTCTTTTAACTATAAATCTTTTCTTTTTTCGAATTAGCTTTATCGGACGGACAATTTTACTCTTGTTATAAATTCTATTTTCCTTTCTCAAAAGCGCTTTATAAGCAAACAGTAAGCAGTCCAGATGGATAAAATAACTAATTTAGCAGGTGTCATCTCACTTTTATAATAAAAATAAAAAATAGAATTGGATTTGTTGTTTACTTACTTTATTAAGCTGAGTATTTTTGTACGTAAGCAAACAATTTTCTTAATAGAAAATGTTTTTGATGTTCCATGTTTTTGTAACCATTTTACTGCGTTGTCATCCACTTCTAAACTATAGTTCAAATTTCAAGTCTCTACCTCATCTGGAAGTTAGTTTAAAGTCAATTACAAAATTCCACCCGGACAGACGTACAAGAAAGATAGTTAATAAAAACATGGTAAAACCTGGGAGCCCCTTTTTGACCCCAGAGCCACGAAATTGAATACATAGACGCAGCTCGACCCGTGCTATTGACAGGCGGTCTTTGTTAGCGTAAGTTCCGGAGTTACGGGTCTGCCTTTTCGGGGGCACAGGCTCGAGATTAGAGCTTTTTTTTTTACATTTTCATGCATTGTCATCTACTTCTGAGTTATGGTCCAAATTTCAAGTCTCTAGCTCATCGGGAAGTTAGTTTAAAATCAATTACAAAATTTCACCCGGACAGACACGAAAGTGAGTTAATAAAAACATGGTAAAATTACCTCAAAGGATACTTTAAACATCAACTGAACACAACAATAAAAAAGTAGGTAAATTTATATATATAAAGAAGAAAAACGAACCATCACGGTATCTCCGGAATTATTAGATCTTAAAATTTGGTATACATGTATTTATTATATAGTAGAGATCCTTTAGGAACGGATGTAATGGATCTATACGCATCATTATTTCACTAATCCTCTTGGGGAAACTTTGGGGCCAGCATTCGCGTAAATTCACAGCCTCAAGAAGAAGCCCTGATATTTAAATTAGTTTGACTATATAAAATCTAGGTTTTGTAGATGTAAGATAGAAGGAGCAGGAGAGCTGTTGCGGTGATACATAGGTGAGAATATTAGAATATTTCATTGAGTATTTCACAAATATAGAGCGAGTTAAGGAAGGAGTTGCTAAGATATTAGATTAGGGATCTAAGATAGATTGAATTAGATTTAGTAATCGGATCACTAGCGCTTGCTCACTTTGTCTAGTTCACTTAGTCGTGTTTACTTAGAGTTATTCATTGAGAATAGATTGCTCGCTTTATATATCAATCCTAGGGTTTCCTTTTGTAGTTTCATTTGCGATTGATTAAGCGTGTTTGAAGAGAAATAAAATAAGAGTTATTATGGAAGTTGTTGGTGATGTTTTGTTTTCCCCCACACCCTTAGGTAGGCAAGACGGTGAAGGAGCGGTGCCAAACAGGTTACCCCCACATGGATTTTACGAAGATCCCCCCCCAAGGGGCGTTGTGAAGTCTTATAAATATCTTTGAACTACTGTGACTTTTATAACTACCCTTCGAACTACTGGACCTGCAAACTTGAAATTTGGTAGGCACGTTCCTTTCAAGGATTTAAGGTCCGTTACGAAAGAGGTTTGTGGAAAACCGATGCCCGAGGGGCGTTCTGCTGGTGAAAGGGGCGCTGTAGATAAATATTCCCGCTTTTGAACTGTTAGACCAACAGACTTGAAGTTTTGTAGGCATGTTTCTTTTGTTGAATGTAGATCCACGATGAACGGATTTTGCGGAAATTAACTTTGGGGGGGGGGCGTAGAGTTACTGGGATGTTCTTGAAAAAAATTTCCTTATCGAACTACTTCTCATCGCAATGAAATTTGGTATGCGTGTTACTTTGTTGAATGGAAGTACACTAAGAAATGATTTAACGGAAATTGTCTTTTATTGGAGAGCGAGGATCTCTTGCGGTGTATTGATTTTAAAAAAATCCCGTTTGCGAACTACTAGACCTACAGTAACGAAATTTTGTATGTTTATTTCTTTGGTTGAAATTAAATTCGCTAAGAACGGTTCAAAAGGAAATCTACTCTCAAAGGTGGTTACTGGAGCTTATTGATAACAAAAAAATCTGTTTTAAACTATTAAATTTATACTTGGAATTTCGCAAGCATATTTATTTTATTGAGTAGAGATTCACTAGAAATGGGTTTTGTGGAAATTCAACTAGGGAAGCGGTTACGAGAGCGTAAAAGAAAACTCTACTTCTGTTTTAGAAAATATTACTTAGAAGTATTGACTTTTTTAAATCAAGAGGCAAGAATAGGGATTGCAATACCGGTACTTTGATCCATTTGTACAATTTCGTAGTACCTGTATTCACGAGTTTAATTACTAGAAATTTTTTAAATTGTCTCCATAATATGTTCAGGGATCGCCAACATAGCAAAATAGTAAACGTTTTAGTTTTTATGTCTCCCTAACGGGCAAAATTAATTAGACTGTAAATATAACGTTGTATCGTATAATCAATAGAAATGATAAAATATGTAAATCATCCAAGGGCGGGGCAAAACTATCCTATTGCAGCTCAGAGCGATACTTCACAGATCCAGGATTCGTAGTCTAATATTCGTATATGTGAAAACAAGGTTGTAGTTATGAAGAAAGTACGCGTAATATTTCGATATTTTTATATTGGGGAGTTTGTTATTCCCATTGTATTTGCATATTATACTTAAGGATTCGAAATATTTTTCTAACTCATAATGTATATATTCATAAATAATAACCCATAATAATGAATAAGAATAACTTTAAAAAACATAAAAAATCTGTCGAAGATACTTCGGTTTGGTTTCATTATTTATATGAAGAAAAGAATATGGTGACAATGTAAAAAATGTTCAAGAGTTATTAAAACGAATGGAGGAAGAGTACAAGCGGATTCCATACACATTTAAAAACGAAACATGATACAAATTTGATGAAGAAGAAAGAATCTAATTGCGAAGGAGATACAAATTTAAGCACGGTTTCTATATACAAGCCATAAGGGATTTTAAATTATTTGGAAGAAGAAAAAAAAGATAATTTGGATGAAATTAGAAGTAAAATGACAGCATTACATGGTTTTCAACTAGGAGTAATAGATGTATTTTTCCAAAAAATAACAAAACCGGCAAATAGATCAAACAAACACCTATGTGTGTGTGTGTTTTTTTTTTCTAAATTCTACTACCGGTATCCCGGTATTGAACTTTTGGTCTGATATTGCAGTCCCTAGGCAAGAGTTATAAGAATATTTTTCAAAACAATCAAACTCTTAATAATAAGATATCAATATATATTTTATCTGTATATTTATATAAACAGTATATATTCATATATAATACCATGAATACTCGCCAATACTGAAGCGTTCGGGTAACGTCTAGTACATTAATATTCAATAAATTTATATAAAAGTATGAGAATCGAAAATTAAGTTCGTAATCCTTGTAAGGAATTTACATTCCTTGTTCCCTATGACCCGGCTAGATGTGTGGGAGGAACTAAATGATCAGACGACATGATGAAATGAAATTATTTATTTATCTCTATATTCAACACAGACACAAATAACACTCTAATTAAGATAAATTTGATTAATTAGAGGACGGTGAGACAAGATAGCGTGGAATAATACATACGATCCTGCAAATCTATCCTTACAATAACTTATACAAAGCTTGTTTTTTTCTTTTAGAAGCACGCTAGTATTTTAATTCTCTAACTTCTACTTGAAATAAAATCACAGTACCTGAACTCATGCAATCCTTTAGACGTGGCCTCAAACATTTCTCCAATAGTGAAACTAAGTACTTTCCAAAAATTTCTAACTTCTCGCGTTGTACACTGTTTACGTATACGTACTACTACCGAGTTGTTAGCTTCTCATCTATTCACTTCACATCCAAGCTATCCTTACTTCACTAACCTTCAAAACTCGTGAATACAGAAAAAAATATTTATATATTAAATTTCATTTGCATAATCACGCTTTCTTTCCTCGGAGAAAGTTGGTTGAACAAATGGTGGCCCAAAAGGAATCCCCAAGGAGTTAGTTGAAGGAACCGTATAGATCCGTCACATCCTTTACGTGGTACTCATTTCCCTTCTTCTGCAGTGACTCTCAAAAGTGTTCGTAACCTTGCAATTTTCTAAAAAATTTAATGTTTTTGACTAATAAAAATTAATATATCGGAATAGTAGTTTTTAAAATAATATCTACAACTCTTGCTATTATTGGAATGACATCATCAATTTTTAAAACATAATATAACTATTATTTTGAAAAATTACTAATCAAAAATTACTAAAAAATTGCTCGACAAAAGTCTTTGTATACTTAAAAAATTTGAACGTAGTCTTAACTATTGTATTTTTCCTAATTTAGTATTTAGTAGGACATCTTATAGCATCCACAACAACTGTTAAACGTCTTGGTATAAATTTCATCCGTTTCTTGTGTAATTTTTGCATCGATGTTCTTCAATTCCTCTGTGATTATTGTTTTCAGTTCACATTTTGTTTTTATATGTCATGTCTTCTTGGTCTTTCAAAAAATTCGCGCCAAATATGCTCTAATGTGCTTAAATCAGATGATCGAGGAGATGTTTTCAGAATTTGGGGACAGTTATAGAGATACCAGAGGCGTACGTTGAAGGGAGTATATGAAGGGAGTCATTATCTCATTAAAAAATGTGGATTCGTCTCCAATACCCAAAGTTTGGGCGGATAATATCAAATTGTTCTAAAAAAATTTTTTAAAAAGTTCACGATTCACATCATTGCAAAATACCGAAATACTTAACCCTGAAGCCGATATACTCCCCCATACATACATACACTATTCCAACTAAATTCGTAGGATAAAGTTCCTCGTTTTTTTTCTTCTCCGAACTTTACATATATATTCCTATCTGAACCAAAAATGTTGAATTCACTGTTATCCCAAACTAATTTTCTGAAACTTATTACTGGTATATTAATTTTTATTAGTCGAAAATATTAAATTTTTAGAAATTTTTGAAGTGAAAACTTCTTTTTTTCCCCTACAGAGGGCGGCAAAAAAACTCGGACAAATTTCTTGCCTCCTAGAATAATTAACAAATTTCCTTTTAATTGGTATTTTCATGTTTCTTTATTATCCATCACTTAAATAATAAAATATTTTTTAATACATTTCTTAATTTGTACTTTATTTTATGTGTGTTTGATAATGTCGAGCAAAAGATCTGCTATTTTAGAGTTGTTTCAGCAAAGGAAACGAAAGTGTGAAGTCTTTCATTTGCTTATTGTACCTCGACAAACAGTATTTGATGCAATTTGTCGTTTTAAAGAGCTTGGCAATAATAGTCGGCGTCCAGGAAATTGGCGAAAACGCACTATAAACTCTTCAATGAGTCTTAAGGCCATCGAAAAGCGAGTCCAGAGGAATCCGATGGTTTCCATGAGAAAATCGCTCTTGACATGAGAATATGGGTCAGATCGGTGAGACGAATAGCAAAAACGGAGCTTGGACTGAAGTTTGGACTAGTTGCGAAAATTTCAGCTCCTCAATGAAAAAAAAAACAAACTCGTACGGCTCCAAAGATGCCGAAAACTTTTGAGACGGTTATTAGTACGAGTGTACTCTTATTATACTATATATATATATATATATATATATATATATATATATTATTATTATTATTATTTGTTATACTTTGTTAATTTCTTAGTTTTTTATAAAGTTGTTTAAAAAATTGTTTGTCCGAGTTTTTTCGCCACACCCTGTAATGGGGATGCGCATTGGTATTTCAACCTTTGCAGACCTAGTACATTCCCCAGAAGCTGGTATATTTTTTTAGCGTGGCTCCATATAGGCAATACCACTTATCGCAAGTAATTTTGACACCCAGTTTCCTCCCTAGAGGGAGGCCCCTGAGCTCTGGTGATGCGAACATGTTCTAGTTATGTACTACATGTTAATTTTGCCAAGAGCACCCAAGCCAAACAGACACTCTAGGGATCTTTTACATGCCGTATAATTATACGATATGAACGCTGTCGATTTTCTGCATTATGAAAATCCACCGACTTGGGCCGGAGTAAAACCCAAAAACCTTGGGTGCAGAAGGTCAGCTTTTAGAAAATTGCAAGAGTACAAACATTTTTGATTACCACTGTATATATTTTTATTTTCAACGAACTTTAAAAATAAAAAAAATAGGTTTTATTTTTTAGATTTAAGTGTGGTTTATAGGGGGAAATGTTGAATTTTTCCTTTTAAGTAAAACTTTGGAAATTTAGCTACAGGGTTGTGTTTTTACAGATCTCCGATCAATTCTAGGAGCCACCATATGAGAATGATTTCAAGCATTTTGTAAACAAGATGTTTTTCGTTTTCTTTGTTTCTTTTTATCACGCAGTTTTAAAATTGACTTTTGTTCACGATATTGATATTGAGCTTTGACAATGTACGATATTAAATTTGCGTATTTAGAAGTTTCAAATTACAGTTTAAAATACAGTTTAAAATACAGTTTAAAATACAGTTCAAAAATTGGACAATAAAGTTTTTCTGTCAAATTATTTGATAAAAGAAGAAATCTTTACTGTGAATTAAAACATGTCTGTTTTCAGAAATATTTTAGCTGCTGAGGGAGTGAGTGAATATTAACGTCTCACTGTTTAGCAACACGAGGGCTTTCGGCGACGGTCCGCGTAATTTTGAACCATGGTCAAGTGACGCGGACGACACCTGAGCTGGCACCTCCCTCTCCTAACTACCACACCACACCAACGGGAGGACGTTTGAGCTCTTGACAGATTTAACGTGCATTACGCTCCTACACGGTGGGTCTTTAGCGGTACTGGGATTTAAGCTGCTGAAATTGAAGGGGAAAAAATGTACTTTTAAAATTTTACTTAGACATTTACAGACATTTCTTAAAGATAATATTTTGGCGGGATATATGCTTATTATAAATTAGGATATTAATACTTAATTGGTAGATTATTATTTTTTTTAAAAAATGAAAAATTTGAAGACATTAACACTAAAATTTTTTTTTTCTTTCAAATCTGGTTATTACAGCGAATCCTTACACTTCAATTGTTGAAAAATATGAGTATATTTTTTGTATTAAGCACAAAATAATTCAGTTATTCATTCACAAACGATTTCCGAAGACAAAGTAAGGCGATGTCGCAGCGATGAAAATGTCAGCTTCTTGAGAGAAAGCGGAGACGAATGCAGGGTAATGCTATATGGACACAATGAAACGTCAGCTTCCTAAATGAAGACGGTGTCTGTAGACAAGGTAAAGCTGCGCGTCAGCGTCCTAAGAAACAACGGTTTCCTAAGACGGGGAAAGCTATGCATCAGCATCCTAAGTGAGGACGATCTCCAAAGACAGGGTAAAGGTATAGCGATATAATAAAAACGCGAGCTTCCCAAGCGAGGACGGTTTCCTAACACGTAGTAATACTATGTTAAAACAATAAAAGCGGGAGTTTCCCAAATGAAGACGGTTTTCTAAAACAAGGTAAAGCAATAAATAATACATTAAAAGAGTTTCATACAAGAAAAACGTCAGATTCTACCATTTTTACTCAGAAAGGCTTTAATAATATAATTGGTACGCAATCGTACAGTATTAATGAGTTTGAACTTGTTTTTTTTTTTTATTATTTATTTCTAGACAGTTTTTGATGTATCTCACACACAGACAGTAATGGTAAAATATTTTATGATTTCCTCAACACACACACATATGGTAACAGTGGTTGAGCTATTGAAGGCTACATGTATGTGTGTTAACTTTATCTAATTATATAGAAATGAAATATTTTAATCCGTACAATAGATGTCTTTTCAAATATTCAAGATTTTAAGGGTTCCAAGGAATACTTGAAATAATAATGTACCAAAATTTAGACTCCGTTTTTGTAACATATATTTTTAATATTTCTAATAGAGCTTAGATTTTTCTACATGCCTGTAAAAATAACTTTAGTTACTCTCTCTGCAAAACTACAACAATAACCTTTTTTTCGGCTCATAAGTTTTTTTTCCAATTCCTACTATTTTAGCTCTCTCTCTCTCCCTATATATTTATTGATTTATATATCTTGTTCAAATTTCCAATCATTAATATAAAATACTTTCTATTCATCCAATCAAGTTAAAATTTATTTTAAAAACTTGATGTTTATACAGTTTTTTTCAAATATTAATTCATTAATTACTGGTTAATTAATAAATTACCACATTTTCAAAAAGCCTTTTCCAGGTCAACTTTCTTCTTGCTAGTGTTCTCCAATTCTTAGTTCTAAAAACTCGGAAATTTTTTTCTAGGCCACCAATCCATCTAAAATTTGGCCTGCCCTTTCTTCGTGTGCCAATTGGTTGAGCATTGAAGACTTTTTTTAGTGGTGCGGTCTTCTTTCATTCTGACAACGTAACCTGCCCAATTAATTCGTTGTATTTTGATGAAGGATTATAAATGTATTTTAAAAAATTTACTATGGTTAAAATAAAACTAAGAGAATAAGTAATTTTATCAGAATATGGAGGTAACTACATTTATCTAGGAAAAATAATAAATTTATAATAGTAAACTAAAAATATTTTAAGGTATTTTAATCCTTACTATTTAGAATTCCTTTATTTAAATACTAATAAATTACTAATAAAATTAATTGGGTATTTTTGAATTAAGCAATATTTAGAAAAATGTTTATAGTTTTTTAATATTTTTTTTCTGATTTTTTTTGAAACAAATTTATTCCGTTGAATGTTATTATTAATAACATTTCTGAATGTAGAAACATGTACATTACTCTCCCAACGAGGTACTTTTATAATATTGAATTTAAATTATTCTCTTTTTTGTCATAATTATTAGTAACTATAACATTACCTTTTAATTTAATTTCTTTATCAAGAAAATTTGCTTCATAGTTGTTGCTATTTGTCTGAATTAAATTAAGATGTGGATAACAATTAGTGTTTGGTTTAAAATTGTCTTTATTGCCAAAAATGATAATATCATCTATATAATGAAAAATTAAATATTCAAAATTATAAATGAAACTATTTTCAAAATAATGTAAATATAAATTGGCAAGACAGTTGGGCAAGCTGGGCCACCTTGTGGCAAACCTTTTATCTGCTGATAATAGTTACCATAATAATAAATATAGTTCTCTTTTAGTACAAACTTAAGAGTATAGACAACTAAATCTATCATAGTTAGCATTTTTCAATATAATATAAATTATCTTTATGTAATTTTACAAGTATTTTAATCATATCATCAATATTAGTATTGTTAAAAAGATCTTCAAAATATGAACTATAGACCGAAAAATCTTTTTATCTTTTATTTGTTCAATAAGTTCTTTACTATTTTTAAGTTTGGCTGTGGATTTAAGATTATTTATTGTATCCTGCAATATTTCATGAAGAATTTTGCCTGATTTGCTGATATATGTATTAAAACCATTTGTAACTGTTCTAAACTTGACTGAGTCCTTACGAATTTCAGGAGTAAGAAATATGTATGGAAATTTAAAATTATTATTAATTTGTATTCTTAATTGTTTATGAAAATCTAAAACTCGATTATTTATTTCTCTATCAGAAATTGATGACCTAATAAAAGCTGTATTATTATCAAAATATTTGTTGATCATTAAACTGTAACAGTATTTACAAATGAAGACAAAATTTCCTGGCACTTTATCAACATAAACTATAATAAATTTATTTTGCAATTTTTTAATCTGATTTTTAATTTCGTTAAGAAAGTATTATTATCTGTACTAAAGTTATATTTATTAAGCTGTTGTGTAATATTACATTTAAATTCTGTGAATGCCTCTAAAGGCATACTATATTTAATAGCTATTTTGTAAACGAATTGTTCAATATCATTATATAATTGATTTGTTATAATTTTATTATTATTGGAAATCATTAGTCCAAAACAGAAGCTCACACAAATTTTTTTTATGGGGGGTGTCCATGGTTGAAAGTCCCCCAACTCGTATCATACCTCAAGACAACATCAAGTGATTTTTCTGATTTTGTTAACAAAAAACAGTAGAAAATAAATTATTGTATTACTCATTAGCATTAATTAATAAAATAAATTGTTTTTTCAAGTACTTAATTAAATTTTTAGTTAGATATATATAGGATTATCCTCAATCAAAAAAAATTAAGGGCTTTGGGGGGGTGTCCGGATCCCAGGACCCCTTGTTTGCGCCACTGGTCTAAAACAAGTACCCTTATACATATATCTTGTTCAAATTTTAAATCGTTAATCAAATACTTCCTATTCATCCATTCAAAGTAGGAATTGACTTAAAAATTTTTTTTTTATGTATATTATTGTTTCTTATCGGTTTTAGATATTTTGCTGATTCTGTTCAAATTAATTTAATTTGCTATGCTTTAACTAAACTAATTTGAGGGATTATATAATATAATTAAAATATCGCATGTAATCAAATGTAGGAAAGTTAACTTTTCATATTTTAACTTTTACAAGAAGCTTAATTTTATTTTGTTTACTGTTAAGCAAATAACATTTTTTCCAAATTTATTGGGAGTTTAATATTTTGCTAGTGATGATGTCAGAAATAATTAAGAAATAATTTACTGTTGACGTCAATGAAAAAAACTTATATTTGTAAGGGCATGCCTACAAACTATGAACATCAAATTAACATTAAAAAATATAACAAATTCTGCTAAAAAAATATAAATATTTATTATAACTGTTAATACTTTTTTTTTTTATCTAATACTAATATTTGTGTCTATATCTATAATTTATACTTTTACTTTTTGAAATTTTACTTCTTGAAACATTTTCTAGTCTCCCACATTGATAGAAGACATGCGTAAATCAGAAATTTAAGATTTTATCTAAGTAATTAGATTTACCTTTTCGTTGGAATTAATTTAAAAAAGAAGTTACAGCTTTCTAACAAATTTTTACAAAACTGACTGGAACTTTGTTGTGTATGAATGTTAGATTAGGTGATTTATAGAATATTTCTCGTAGTGTTGAAATAATTACTTTCTGTGTAATAAGTTGGAAGCAAACATTCTTTCACATTATTTCGAAGAAATTTCATTCGAAAAAGATATATATCCAGTTTCCTATAACTGTTTGTTTCAGGCGTTCTGTGCGTATTGTTTGATTGAGAATCAAGGTTATGAATTTTCTCAACGTCTTTTGAAATCAAAAGAGTTTTTTCCCCCTAAGATAGCATAACATCTTCGGAAGGGTCAAGGTTACGGACTCGTGACCGGGTTGCCTTGAGTACGAGCCTAGTACCCTGAAGACCCTCCGTGTAGGGGAGGGGCTGATGCATGTTAAATCTGTCGAAAGCTCAAACGTCTCCGTTGGTGTGTTGTGGAAGTTAGGAGAGAATGTTGTCCCTCCATCCTTAAAAATTACGAGGTCCATCGTCAAAAGAGCACGAGTAGCTGAGCAATGCGATGTGAAAATTCATTCATTCACTCACTCACCCGTCGAAAGGACTGATCTAAAATTTTTTGCAAAAAATTTAATATGCAAAAAAGAAAGAAAAAAGTATGCTGGAATCTCAAAATAATTTTTTTGTTTCCTGTGAACTGAAACGAACTGATTGTTTACCAACAATCACAATTTCGAATCTGAAGATCAGTTATTAATGTTTCCTTTCGAAAGCTTACATTATTATAATTTGTGTTATAACTTTTACAAAATATTTTTTACTTTATAATGGCTTCTGCTATAGATAACGTACTTAAGAAAAGTGGTTTGCTTGAGAAACTATGCATGAATCAAAAGAAGTATTATAACATCAAAGAATCTAAAAATTTGGTAGCTATTTTTGAGCAACATATTTTTGTTTGGGATGATGCTGGATCCTGTGTTATAACTGCTGAATTAAATACTTCTGAAGTCAAAGAAAGTACTTGCATGGTGTGTATATAATCCTTTTCAACAGTTTCTTCCATAAAAATTTATTGAGTGAAAGTTATTAACGATTTAAAAATATTGCATCTAAGAAATTTGGTCTACACTTTAACCAGAAATTTGACTCGTATATGATTTTCATTTTACATGTATTTTATGTTTTACTTGTTTTTTTTATTTTAATAATTTGTTTTTGTATTTTATAATTCTCATATTTCATTATTAAAATAAAGAATATATGTAATAATTCAAATGAACAAAAGTTTCAGTTTTTAGAGCAATTTTTTATACGAAAAATTTCTTATTAATGTGTCAGATTTTAATAATGTTAAATATAAATACTGAAAGACATCTAAAAACTTAATTTTCTATTTTGAGACTGCTTAAAGAAAGAACAATTATAATTCAACATTAATTTCATAGCTTCATTATGATTAAATTGAATTTTCCTCCTCTTTATATGCAATGTTATTGAAAAATAAATTGCATCTCATTTTATTTTATGAATTTGATTTTTGTTTTATTCCTAGAATATTTTGAAAATCATCAATCTCCTTGTCAATAATTACGATAACTCTAGTATTATTTCTGTATTTATCTTTGATTTGTAGATTTATCTGGAATTTTTACATCTAAGATTTTTATAGGGAGGAAAAAAAATTCATAATTTTTAGTCATTAAATACATGTTCTGTATATTTTTGACTTATTTGTGTTAAACCACTGTAAGTGAAAACATAATTAACATGCACAGTTATTGAAAAAAAGTCATTTGATTCTTGTATATGTTATTCTTTTTTGATGGAGCTGTGATTATTTTGCTACCTGTTTCAATAAATATTTTGTTTTTTAAAATGTTGCCTTAAAACTGGAACTATATTATTTTTTATTTAATGTAAATTAAACGTTTGTCGGATCATTTTTATGATTTAAATTTGAATGTTTTTAATTATTTTAGCTGCAAAAATAAATTTTTTTTAAAAATTTTGTAAATATATAGGTATATTACCTTTTTTTTATTTATTTCAGAAACTTACCCTTACTAATCCACCTGTATTTGATGTAGAATCAATATTATTTAACCAAACTGGCAGCCTTTTAGCTCTCAGTGGAAAACATGGTGTGATGATTTTTGCAGTGCCTTGGAGATATGGTAAATTCTCTTCTGCAGGCAATAATAGGAAAAATGTGATAGGAAGGTAAGAAGTTATGAAACTGATTTTACTTTTTTCCATATTGTATGTATTAGGATTATAGTTTTCCTTACCTGTTTTTGTATTTAATATATAATTTCTGATCGACCTTTTTTTTATGGCTGATTAATGTTTGCTCTAAAAAATATACAAGGTAGCCCTATCTTATGTTTGTTTCATTTATGTGTTAATTTTTGTTTACAAAATGATTGAAAAATTCAGTACCTATAGGCATCACCGCAGCAAAATTTGCACTATGAAATACATGCCATGATATTAAAATTTCAAAAAAATTCTTATGTTTTTTATTTTTAAATAGAACCTGAATAGTTAAATTTTGGAGGGAAATGACACAATTCACTTGGTGCAAATTTGCTGTGGTGACGTTCAAACATAAGTACCAAAAATTCTTCCTAATGCATATTCAAAAAGAATTTCTTAAGGGAAAATTTACTATTGCATGAATAAAACATTGTTTCTTTCTAAATTTTATTTACTGTGAAATAAAATTGTTTGCTTCCCAATACAGACATAAGGAGGAACTAGTTTTGCATTCTTCACCATATATTAATTTTATAAGTAACAGAAACTGAAGAAGGGTGTTTAATTTTTAAATGAATATTTTCTAATTATGTATACAAAAAAAATCATTGCATAATATTAAAAATTTATGTTAAGAAGAGACAGATATTTTTTTGTATCATTTTCAAAATATTCTATCAAGGGAGGAATTTTAGTTTTATGTACTGAGCCAAGAATTCCTTTCTATTAAGTAATTAATGGCTATTAGCAGTTGTTAGGGAACTTAAGTGTTTTGAGAACTAATTTAATTTCATCAAAAATTTATGCTGTTCATTATAAACTAAAAACATTTTTGGCCAGTAATAAAAAAAAAATTGGAAAAAAAAGCAAATTTCTTTCTTTGTATTTATGATTCTGAAACACTAAATTTTGTGCTGGATTGTAAAAGTTATACTTTTTCAAAACCTCGTATGAAAATCTATTGTGTATAATTACTATAAAATTATTTGGTGTACTAAAAGACAAGACTTGTTTTTGATTTGGGTAATTCCCATACCAAATATGCACAAAACAAATAATTACCATTAAATGTTATTTTCATGTTTGTTTTGCAAAATTCCTATTTATTATGTATTAAAACTTTTATACTACATTATCAGTGCTGTTTTTAACCTCTCCCGTGCCCTAGGCACATCACATTGTTACACCCCCTCTACAATTTTCAGATCTACTCCCTCCTTCAGTTCTTACCTTGCCAGTTTTGTTTGAGGAGGGATTTTTCCTCAACTCTTTTACTGTTTCCCTTTTCTCTGTTTTTGTTGTTTGGAGAGTCTTTCCATTATCCACCACCTATGAAATCACGTCTTGGACTGCCAACTGTAAGGAAAGCGTAGTGGCATGGTTTGGCCATTCTTGTTAACTAGTAACCGTACAACATCACAGACAACCCACTCACCCTTTTATAAATTAGTACAGCAAATTAATGAAATTGTTTGCAATTACAGGATTGAGTATACATTATTGTATAAACTGTTTTCAACTTGTTAATGATAATCTTTTTCATTGCTTATTACTTTACTATCTTTTACTTTTAGACATCTTTATTCTTTGTTGAGTCACTGTCTTTGTACTGATACAAAAAAAAAAGGTTTTCTTCGAGCTTTGATCATTTCAAAATCATTAATAACATTATGATCAATTTCCACGGTGATATCATTCTGAGAGTATAGCAAAATCAAACTGTTAAGCTTTCCATTTTCCATAGTAGGTCTCATTTCACTCTTTACTCTCTTAAGGGCAGAAATGCTTCTGTCATGACTTGTTAGGTGGTAGGAATTTTTTTTTTATTGCTCTCCAAATTTTCTGTGCCTTAGGCAACTGCCTAGTTTGCCTTCGCAGAAAAGAAACCCTTTGTACCATGCATTTGAACATAATCAGTGGAGAGAAAAGTTTTTTTTAAGTTTCCTTTTATTCATTATAATTTCATTCATATTTTCTAAATTTTTCTTTTTTTTAATATTATTTCTTTCTAAATTGAATTTTTGCTTAAAAAACTCCCTTAATCATTCCATCTTTTTATCAGAAACATCTATGAGTACCTGCAATATTTACATAAATTGATAACAATGTTATCAACCCTGAGTACCAAGTTTTGGTTAGTAAAGATTAATTATTAAAGTTGAAATGAATAAGATTCCATATTTTCTAGTGGACCAGTATTTTGAGAAGCAATGTAATCTTTAAAATTCCTGGTTTTTAGCTTATAAAAGTGTGCTGCAACAACTTCTTGCCATTCTGTCATGGAAGCTTACCTCATTATAGATGATGAAGAGTACAAATTGAAATGTAATTGGGGAGTTCCATAAAATAATTTTTTAAAAAAAAAAGGTTGATACGTTGTATACTATTCCTTAAGCTTCTCAGCTTTTGTTTGGATAGCAGTGAGTGATGTTGCTCTTCCTCTTGTTTTGAGTTTGGTGTTGACATCTTGACTGCAAGAATGATACTAAGTACTTGTCTGTAGCATCTGTGGAAAGGGTGTGTTTGTTTATTGTTGATAAAATACAAAGATAGTTTTTTTTTATGGTTTCTGTTATTCTTAGTGTGTCATCAATACAAAAGGAAGTGTAATAAATCACACCATTTATAAGATCCCTCTTTTACAAAGAGAAGGACTCTGAGCTTAACATAGCCCTGTTTATTGTGAGTTGTCATTGCTTGTGTTTTTCTGCATTGAATCTTAACATAAATCTTAACTTATACAGGCATAAGTCTCAAATTATTTTTTTTTTTTCAAATGCTTTTTATTTCTGCATTGTTCATGTTATTTATTATGAACATATTCTTAGTACAGATATTGTGATTAGAGGAGAATGAAAGTTGTAGTGGTAAAATATTGATCAATTATTATTTTTTTTTGTCTAAAGAAGACAGAAATCAGTTTAAACAAGTGATTCAACAATTCATTTCAGAATATTTTGATTGCAGCACCAGTGTTTGATGTTGTTTCTATAACTAGTGCAAATGATTCTATTTCACTAAATATTAAAGCAAGAATTGCATCTGGAAGCACAAATGGTTTGTCATAATCAATTTCAACCCAGATATCTACTTCGTATTAAGTGAGAAGGGTTAAAATTTTACAAAAACATTCCATTTCAACCTAGTCTTAATAAATATTTAGAATCAAAAGAAAGAAAGGAAAGAAATGCATAATTCCCAAAGTATAAGTTACTTGAATATGCATTAAAGGAGACAAAACTTTTTTTGTTTTCCTTGTTAATTATTTGGTAGCACACCAAAAACTGGAGGCAAGGCATCTGCTTTGCTACTTCCATTACTACCCTTATTCATGATTGTCTTTATTTTCTTGTATTGTGTATTCTTTATTTTTAAAATCATGTTAAAAGTATTTGTTTTTATTGTAGAAATTTGTATTTAATAACTTTATTTAATAAATTCAAGTGAATTTAAAGCATAAATAGAAAAAGATCTTGCATTATCCTTAATTTATGGATAAGAGTGTAAATTACAATTATTATGTTCAATTTGGCAATGAAGACAACACTTGAAATAGTTTAAAATTGGTTTTTTTTTAGATCCTGGAATGTTGCAGAATATTTTTTTGTGTGTTCTAGTAAAGTTAGTGTGATTCAAGTAGCCTGGCATCCTGGAAGCCCATCAAATACTCATTTAACCGTTTTAAGCTCAGATAATTACATTAGGTCTGTACTGTATTTAATACTTAAGTACAACAAAGTCATTTAGTTGCTTATGTATTTTTCTATTTTTTTTAAAATCTTGCAACTCATCTTATGCTTAAGTTATTTATTATTTAATAAAATTAAAATATTTTTTTTCTTTCACTGTGTAGAAATGTTGTAAGTCTTGCTCGCATTTTTTTTTTTAAATGAGGGAAATATTTATTCTAAAAATTCTGATGCCCCCTTTTTTTAATCCATTATTATTCTTCCAATAAAACATTTATCCATGTTTCAAAAGCTTTCTGCTTTTTAAAATGATAATGAATACTTTTAAAATATATGTAGCATTACTTTTGACTGACAACTGTCTTATTTTGTTGAAACTGCCATCTAACTGTGAAATTGAAATATTGAATTTTTCCAGAAATATGTTCACAAATTTTAAGCTCTCCTTCATATAGGAATTAAATAATTAATTTCTACTTTAAGGGTATTTCTATGAAAATCTCTCAATCTGGCTCAAGACAGAACTTCAGGAAAAACAAATAACTTAAAAAAATTTTTAAAAATTTATATTTTCTAAATTATAAAATTTTATGATATAATCAGTATGTAGTTTTTAGAGCACTTTTTTTCTCTCTGTTTTTTCTCTTATATTGATTAAGTATATTGACTTATTATAAATTATGTCTATATTTAATAAATTATAATTAATTTTTTTAGAACCTAT
This sequence comes from Trichonephila clavata, assembly GCA_019973975.1. Classification (NCBI taxonomy): domain Eukaryota; kingdom Metazoa; phylum Arthropoda; class Arachnida; order Araneae; family Nephilidae; genus Trichonephila; species Trichonephila clavata. The sequence continues at coordinate 43,089 of BMAO01020286.1, forward strand.
GATATAACTGAACCTCAAACACCTCAGCAAGTAATAGCTCTCAACCCCAACTCTAAGAACTCATTTTTGTCATCAGAATCAAAAATATCTTTTTCTACGTGTTTTGGGGAAAATTCTGTTAGTTTTGATTTTGGACCAGCAGAAGAAATGCAAGTGGTTTGTGCAAACAGCTCTAGGGTCAGCAAAAGTTATGAACAAGTAACAATATGGCCTATTTATCTACTACATGGTAATGGAGATATATATGTTTTAAAATCTCCTTTGATTAAAGATAGGTATGTATAGTATTTCTTCTCAGTTTTTGTTTATCATTTTAACTTGTTTAAGCAATTTCTATTTACTTTCTTATAGCAATTTTTATTGTACTTTTGTAATTTGTTTATTCAGAAGATTTTGGTGTTCCAGATCTCAACCAGCTGCTAAAGTAATTGGCCCTTTGGCAATGTATCCTGCATCTGAGGATAATTATGGTTATGATGCATGCTACATTCTTTGTTTACATACCGTACCAACTTGCCTTGTTGTAGCAACTGCTACTGGTATTATTTACCATTGTATAGTACTTGAGAATTCTAATTCATCTTCGAAAGAAAAATTGGTAAGAATTGTAGTTATTTGTTCTTAAATATATATAAATTCATTATAAATTAGTTCAATAGATGCTTAATGAATTTCATTTTGTTCTTGAATGATTCCATATTGTTTTTAGAAAATGTTATTTTCATTAATCCACTGTGAGTCATTTTCATTCATCAGGTTGTTAGGATATCCACCAAGGGTCACTCAGCAGTAAGAGCTCTTTCAAAAAAATTTTAAATAAAAATATGAAATTTATATAAAAACATAGTATGTATAATCCAGCATATTGCATACACTTTTGACACATAAAAATTTATGTGTGTGCATTATGTGTCAGATATAAAATTGACAGCTTTAAAAATAAAAAAAAGATGAACATAAAAAATATTAATTGTATATCTAAATAATATTCATTTAAAGAAATGACATACCATACAAATTTTCATTGTTAGACAGCAAGAAAAAATTGTCATGTTTGTCTTTCATTATGTCTTCAAACACATCATCGAATTCTATTTCATTTTTTCATCGTCACTGTCGCTCGGATCCATTAATAAATAATCATTTTTCATTTTGTCTCAATTGTTAAATATACCATATTTTTCATATTATTTTTTTAATTATGCCAAGTTTAATTTCATTCAGTGTTTAAATTATCCTCCCACAGACTTTCTAGACTTCAAAAGATAACAAAATTACAAGATTGCACACATACATTTCAGATTGCTTTGTAAAAAAAAAAGATGCACATTATACAACAAATATACCTAGAACTTAAAAAAGGCAACTTAAAAGTATAAATGGAGGTTATATGCCAGAATATATGTTATATGCATTCATTATTAAATATTGTGTATATATACTTTTATGTGTATGTGGTCTTGTTGAAAGACATTAAACTGGGGTTAAGTTTGAAATCATGTTTTATTCAATTTTTGTTACTATTTTATAAATAAATTTGTTATAATTAAAGATTAGAAAATTTTACTATAAGCTAGTGAAAATCATGAAATATTTTTAAAAACTATATAGATTTATCGTGAATTACAAGTGAGTTTTCATTTGAAGTACTATTTAAAAAGTACCCTGGGGACCTTCAGCTTTTTTACTTTTAGGAAATTTTATATAAATATTGATATATTTTTTATATTTATTATGTTTTATTTCTTTTAAGAATAATATATTTTGAATGCCATTTTTAGAATTTTGGTCTGTTGTCCAGGGATAATTTGGGTTGATTGAAGTCTATTCTATCCTAAACACATATTTTGGCTTAGACTATTCACATACAAAGAAAACACATATTTTTTCATCATTTTACTTGTGCTCACTTTTCACTCTTTTTTCCCTTTATTTTTCTATAACACTAATTGATGGCAATGATCATGTTATATTTTGCATCTTTGTGCTATTATCTAAATGGGTGTGGTCAAATTCATTGATTGGAAAGTTCATTAACCTTGTAGTTATTAATCAGGTCTCTTAAACATAAGAAATTATTCAAATTATCAAATACAATAAAAAGAATCGTACTCAAAATAAAAGTAAAATCACCCATTTTAGTATTATATGTATATATAGTATAATAATAAAGTATCATAAATCAGAAAAAACTCAATTCATAAATTTAAAGGCAAATATTATAAATTAGTGGTGCACACAAGGTGGGAGTTCATGGGTCTGGACCTCTCCCACAGCCCTTGATTTTTTTTCATTGATTATAATCCTCTGTGTATAGTGTGTTAAGTTTAATTAGGTATTTATTTTTTATAATTAATTTTATTAATTAATGCTAATTATTTATTCAATAATTTATTTTTTACTGTTTTTTCCCCAACAATTGACAAAATCAAAGGAATATGTTTTGCATTGTATTGGGGAATGATACGAGAATAGTGGGCTTTGACCCTGGAAGCTCCCCTCCCCATCCTGAAAAACTTCTGTGTGCCACTGTTAAAAAAAATGATATCAACAAAAAAATTTATGCTGTATAAGCATATACATATTCCCTTTAGGTGGATAGAATTTCTTTCGGTTCCTCTGTGTTTCACATTTTAACATTAATTTTTTTTTTTGTCCTTTTCTTTCTCTAATGCTGTAAAATTTGCATATACAAAAGCATTCCATTTTATCATTCCTTGTTCTGTTTACACTAGAATCTTCTTTTTGTTTTCTTTTTACTCTGGAAATGTTACTTGATGGTCATTGGCATATCATCTGTTAAAATGAATCATTGAAATATTGGTAAATTCAGTCTTCTAGCTAGTATGCAGAAATCACTTGTTTGAAGTTAGTCTTCCTATGTGTAATGCAGTCTAATTTGGTTCAATTTGCTTAGGTGTACAGTTTAGATATCTGGATTAAAATCATGTCTTTGCTTCATACTAGCAAAATTCAAAATTGCAATTTAGACTTCAAATACTAATTAATTCAAAATGTTTTCTCCTTGCTACCACTGGAAAACTAAATTATGAAATTAGTATCACATACAGTATCAAAGAAAAATTATTATCATTTAAAATAACTTCTTGTTTAAAGGAACCATTCACATAAAAAATAAATTGCTATTCAAAATAAAAATATGCTTTCATTTGATAATTTATAATGATCAGTAATTTGATTATAAATATTTCCACACATGCAGTTGGCTTATCAAGTTACTTGAAGCAATCAAAACAAAAAGTTAAATGACTTGATTTTTATCACTCTTGTTAGGGCTGTGGAGAGACCATTAATGAAGAGCAGTATTTTGTGGTGCTTAGTAACCAATCCAACAATGGGGCAATTTGTCGTATAAAAACTCATGAACAGCTAAGTGCCAATGGAGTGGTGCACCTTTCTGCTGTAGATTAAATTCACTATATTTTTCTAACTATGACAACAATTATATTTGTATCATATTCAAGTAAATAATTTCGTTAACAGCCTTCTCATGGAAAAAAGATTGGGTCAAAAAGTTTCCTGATGTCCTGTCTTCATAAATTTTCAACTGATATTTTTGTTTTTGGATGTACAACAACACTGCGTTTTCTTTAGATTGCATTTGAAAGGAATTTGCTGGAAAGTGAGATATTGATTCACGTATGCTTAGTATGTTGAGGAAGTTGACATTTTGTTTACTACATAAGAATTTATTTCAGAAATTTTGAAAAAATTGCTTTTTATAAATTCAGATAATTTCTGTTCAGTTTTTGAAGACACTTTTGCTGGCTATTTGATATTCTCATAATCACCAGGCTTTTTCTTATATGTATTAAACTTTTTTAATAAATATCATTCAATATTAAATTATCTCATGTATTTTGTTTTATTCCTTCATTTAAGGATGATACTTCATGGGGCTTGGATTCAACCACTGATGATTCAGAAATTGCCTTATATGTGTTTGAGAGTGTAGAGCTTTCTTTGTCATTAAATGAAGAACCTGATGATGTTTACAGCCATCCAATCAGATTATATAAAGGTATGATCTATCTTATATATATATATATATTTGTATAATTCATAAATATGTACAAATAGTTATAAACCTAAGTATAACCAGTCAATGCAGTAAGAAATATTAGCCACAGTAGTACAATAGCAAACTCTTGACCTTAGGAACCAAGCTTGCCAGTTTAAGCAAAGTTTTTTTACTAGTCAACCTTCACCTCTAATTTGCCTATTCATTGGGTCATAGGAAAAGGAAGAAATATTTAAAGAAATGTAATTATTACAAATAAAATACAAATATTATTAATATATAGTGATAAAATTTAATGACCTTCGTAATTACATAAAGAGTTAAAATTGGTGTAATAAAACTAGAAAGATAAACTACTTACTGCATGAGCACAGCAACAGGTTAATGTTCCCGCCAAATACTAAGAAGTATTAACAGTACCGCATAAAAATAAAATTAGTAAATTATAATAAAAATAATATATATATATATAAATTATTATTAAGCGCAGTGGTTGAATGGTTGGTACATCGCGCTTCCTCACCACAGGTCCGAGGTTCAAATCCTGGGCTGGACAAAGGTGACTCCACATTTCATCCCTTTAGTGGGTCGATAAAATGAGTAACAAGCTTGCTTGGAAGTTTAACACTGGGGGTTTTGTGTCAGACTGACCCCCAGACTGGAACATCTGCTCATGTACCTCAGGGCCCAAGATCACGTATACTGAGTTGGGTACAGTAAATCTTGGCCCTCATGGACTGTCGCATCACTGAGTTAAATTATACATAAATTCTTACAGCTTATCTTTTTTTTTTATCAGTAAATTTTCTTCTTAAAACTTGAATATTTTTATGAAGACAATTTTGATATTTATGCTTTTGTGTATTTTGTATATGTTCTTCATGAATCTCTTTTTTTACAATAATAATTAAATAACAACTGAAAAATATTCAGGATTTTTTAATTATTTTGATGCAATTACTATTACCAAGTTATAATTATAATTATTTTTATAGCAATATATAGTAAAATGAATTGTATTTTTGTAATAGATAGATCAATTATGAAAAGTTTTATTTACTTGTGATATATTTTCATTGTGAACTAGAAATGTATCTTTTCAGTTGTTATTGCAAATTAAAATTTAGTCCTTTCTTAATGTCTTTAAAAATGCTACTTCATTGTATTGGACATATTGTTTAAAATAAAAAAAAATTCAATTTATACAAATATTAATTTGCATTTTATCTTTATTCTGTTAATTTTTTTTTTTGTTGTTGTTGTTGTTAAGCTTTATTTTTAAAGAAAAGTATTACTGATTTGTTTTTCTTCCATTTATTAAGTTACACATTTATAATATGTTTTTAAGAATTATTGAAAAATATTTTTATGTTTATGTATAATTTATGTAGTATTTTAAGTTTAACAAAATGAAAATAAAAGTGCTGAATTATTTCATTATTATACATATAATTTTTATTGAATTTTGATTCTTTACATGTTAATGTATTCAAAATATGTGATATATTCTAGACATAACATCAAGAAGCAAATACCATGGTACCCATGCATCTGGACTACATTCTGTTGCCATGCCTTTCTTACAAGCGTTGGAAAACAGTCTTGAAACTGGTATTTTTTAAAAGTTTGAATTATTTTTGATTCTTTGTTCCAAATGTATATATATATGTGTGTGTGTGTGTTGGTGTATGCATGGTTAAAACTTATATCTTTTTTAAAAAAAGATATTTTAAATAAATTATTAGTAGCCTTAAATTATCATGATAAAGAAATTAAATGGCATTTTTATGATATTTTAATCAGTCAGTAATCATTATTTGAAGTCTTAAATTATAAAAATACAATTGTACACTTTTTGTCAAAAGAAAACTACACTTATTTACTTCCTTAAATTTCATCTCGTACGTAAGGTATTGTATATTGATAATGGCTCAAAGAAAACTAAATTTAAAAAAAAAAAAATTATTAATTTGTATGGTTATTAAATTTCTTAAAAAGGGAAAGTTCCATTATGGAGATCAATTTGTTACAAAATTAGATAGAAAATGCTGTAAACAAAATATTCAACTTTAATTTGAATGTAATCATAATTAGTAAAAGGTATTTTTTTTACATTAATGATGTTAATACAAAAGTATATTTTTCCCATATACATATATTTCCTTTTTTGGAAACACTCTTCATAAAGAATAAATTAATAGTTAATATTTCTAAACTAGTTAGTATAATTCTGTAAAACAGTTTATCATTTCTTTTCTGAAAATTTTCTCTGCTATTTTAAATTATTGCAAAAAATTTTATTTTTATGAATTTCAAAGTTATTTAAATATCTAAAGGTTTTTGGTACGTTACAGTTTTTTCATTACTGCTTTTAAAATTTCATGTATTGGTAATTCTGCATTTTTTTATAGTTTTTTTAATGAAATACAAATTAAAAAGCAATAATTGTATTGATTGGTATAATATTTTTGAAAGTGTTGATTAGAAAATTTTATATTATCAAATGTTTGGGACATTTATTTAATTTTTGAGAATTGATTTTTTTGAGAATTGATTTTTTAATCCTCATATCGCATAAACTTTTTGAGCAAAATTTTTTTAAAATTTAAAATATAGGCGAATTTTAGGGAAAATCATCTTTGCAAAGAAAGAAAAGCAACTCTAATGAGGGAGTTATTTTTAGAAGTTAATTAATTCATTAACAATTATAATTTAGCTCTCTTTGAGTTATTGATAGTGATATCAATTTCATTATTACAACAATGACACTTGCACTCTTTTTCACTTGTGTATTAATTTTTAATATTCATGTTAATATGATTATAAAAATTAGTAGCTAAGAGTGAATATGTTTTAATGTGTAAGTGATTGAAAAAATGCTTGATTTATTATGTAAACCATTTTGATCATGATCTCTATGCTTCTGTACAAAAATATATCAAATTTTAAATGTTAATCACAAATCTAAATTTTCAAAATTTATTTAAAATGATTTTATAATCTTAAAATTCAATGCTTTTCTTTGTTTCTTACTTAGATTCTCATGTCATGTTTTTTGCTTAGTTGTCTAATGAGAAAAAAAGGATTTTGCATTGTAAAAATCAAGCATTGTTAAATAATAATATTGATTTATGTAGCTTTTAATTTTTAGAAGTTTTGTCAAAATTGTAAAAAAATAGTTCTAGTTTTCAAATTTATCTTTTATTTTCAATTTCTTATTATTGCAGTACACTTTTCATCTTGATAATCTGAAAGTTGCTTCATTATTCAGAATTCTGCAAATACTTATTTGCTAATGGGCTTCTTTTCCCCTTTTTATATTTAGAAACTTTTGAAAAACTTCTCTCAGATGAAACAAAACAGACTTGCATTGTTGAACATACTATTTGCACAAAACCTTTTTCTCAAGTGGATTCAGTTCCTGTTCTTGGTTTTGATGTAATAATAAATGATGTTGGAGTTACTATGATTTGTCTTCTGGCTTCATGGGAATCTGTTTGCTTACCTTTAGTGTAAGTTTATTATTTTCATTATTTCTAAATTAGAAACTCACAGTAATGTTTTCTAAAGTTACTTGTATTAAAAAATGCATCCTGTTTTACATCTTAACAAATTGGAGAATTCATTTTTCTGTAACAATTACTTACATCTATATTTTGTAAAATTATTGAATTATTTTGAATTCTTAATTATGTAAATATTTGTTTTAATGTCATATTACTTAAGATGTATTTTTGGAAGAAAAACAACTTGAATGCATTTATAAAGTTTGTAATAGTCTGACTGTAGATGCTGAAACACATTAATCCTTTCGAGACGAAGGATGCAAATACGTGCTTACCGCCATGGACGGAGGGTTTTGTGTAGTTAAACCTAAATTGCTGTAATCTGTAATTCACATTCAGATGTCTGAAATATGATAAAATTCGCAATTAACAGAACAATCATAATATATTATTTGTCATTATCACTGCTCTCAGTTTCTAATTTAGAATCAATTTCACATCATTCTGATATTCCAAGTTCAGTTAAACATTTTTGATGCTTCTACCTTGTAAACGTAAAAAAAAATAATTTTGTCTACCAGATCTAATTATCTATTTAAAACTACACTGCAAACCCAAACCAAATGCTCTACCGAAAATAAATCTCTCATCTTCACTATAAACAAGAACCACATGTTCATTTGAAGAGCAGTCATAAAGCATTCAATTCGGAAACGTTCCCTTCCCTTTATGTTTATAAAACAAAAACCATGTGTATGTGAGTAATATTTCTCTCATTTCGAGAAGAAGGTCAGATCTACATGTATTTCAAACCTTATGGGCATATAGTGCTATCTATTGCCAAAAAATGTTTCAAGTGCTTAGCTTGTATACAGGACGCTAGGCTACTGTCGGTGTTTCGTGCTGGCTTGAATACGGGACGTTCGTCCCAAAGGGGTTAATGAGACTTGCCTCTTAAGACACAAAGTATAGGCCCATGTATTTTCAGTAGTTAACCTTAATTGTACAAAATAATTCATATATAATCGCCATTTTAATATAACAGTTCCAATTTTGAAAGTTATATATGTAATATGCTACTTAATATGCATTAATATAAGGAATACAACAGTACTGAAAAAAAATGAAACCTGTAAAATACCAAAATTTATACCTACACTGATGGGAAAAAAAATCCCAAGACCACGAAAAAATTATTGCAGACTAATGAAATTTCAGCAATACATTTTTCCAGATAACATTTTATTGATTGAAGTTTCAAAATCAAAGGCTTGTGTAAGCATGAGAAGATGTATTTCAAATGTGAAATAATGGTACATTAATAACTAGTGTAACTGCCTGAATTTTGAATATAAACAGGCTTGTAATGTGCCGTAAAAATACTGGATATTTGTGGGATGAAATAGCATGAATAAATTACATTTGGTTGGACAATATAAGGGTGTTTAGTTCTGGTTGAGTTTGGTGCTGGAGTTGCTTTCGAATGATGTCGCATTCATGCTCTATTGGAGAAAGATCTAGTGATTTAGCTGGCCAAGGCAACATGTTGACACTGTAGAACATGTTAGGTTTCAACTGCGGCATGAAGGTTCAAATTATCCTGTTGGAAAACACCCCCTTAAATAATGCTCATAAATTGTAGTGCAATAGTTTGAATCACAAGACTGGTGTACATTTGCCCAGTACAAAGTAAGTTGAATAACTACAAAAGTTCTCTTGCCTTATACAAAATTGCTCCCAAGATTATAACTGTAGATGCAGGTGCAGTTTCTGCAGAAAGGTTGTTTGCAGGGGCTAATTTGGTCTTCTAATCAATATACATCTGTCACTGGCACCAAGACGGAAACAGTTTGGCATTTCTCATCACTTTTCTCACTAATTTCATTGCTAGATTACTACAGCTATCACTAAAACTTTTCTTCGGACTTTGATTCATCATTAAAATAATCACTATATTCATTTCCATTAATCTAAGATGTTTTCTGTACATTATAACAATTCTTTCTATTTTATTACTTTAAAGCCTTTTCATCACCGTAATGTCTATGGAGGCTAAAGACACACATTCAAAATACTAGGGAAAAAATTATTTTATCTCAATAAAAAGCACAAAATAAGATAAAAGAAACCTTATCTTTTTATGTCTTAGTTGCTTAATTATCTTTTTTACTTCAAGCTGAGAATCTTGAGAATTTAACTAGTTAAATAAAATTGTCATTTCAGTTTTCAGAACATATTTTAGTCTTTAGTAGCTAACACAAACACTAGAGCTGGCAGAATGTACCTGCTTCATTTGGTGGTAAAAGAAAAATTAGAAAAATACATTAGTTTATGAGTCAAATAAAACTGGAAGAGTTGTACTGTAGGGAAAAAAAAAATATTTTTGTCAAATATCTAAAAAGATTGCAGTTTGAAAGATTGGCATTATAATTGCTTAATAAACTTCTTAAATAAAATATATTTATCAAACATGATAATATAATAATTTTGATGGCATTTTAAAAAAGTAATTTTCATTATAATTTGATTAGTAAATGATATGATATTGAAGTAATTTTCTTTTTATGTCAAAACTTTTAGTAGGTTTTTGTCCCTTCTGTTATTTATCCTTTTCTATTTTCTTTCTTTTTTGCCATTGAATTTCTCTGTTGTAGTTAAGTACTGTTGTGGTAAAAAATCAATTTATTTAATGTCTTAAGATGTTTGAAATTTGTTTGATTTTATTTTGCTTAGTAAAGAAATCCACATAAGCATAACTAGAATGATCTACTTGAAATGTATGTGTCTGTAGAACTAACACAAAATTAATCTGTTAATAAAATAAAGTTCAAGGTAAAAGGGGAAAAAATTTTTAAACATTCATTACTTTATGTGTTCATTTGGTTTTCTGTATATTTTTAGTGGATTTAAAAAAAGGAGAATGTAATGTTTGCTAGAATTTAAACGTGAAATTGTTTTAAAATCTGTATTATTTTTTTTTTCATAAAACTGTGAAATATGAGCAACTTCAGTATAGACATTTATAGGTTTTTATCTGTTTGTAATAAATCCAAATAAAGGCATGATTTTGATGTTTTGAATTTAATTTATCATCATGGAATATATTAATTGATTGTTTGTTAACGTCACACTTGGAAGCAACACAAGGGCTATTAGCTGTGGATCTCGTAATTTTCAACTTAAGTTATAAGTGACAAGAATGACACTTGAGCTGCCCCCTCCCCCCAAACTTTTATATCAAGCTAACATGAGAACTTTGAGCCTTGACAGATTCAACATGCAAGAGCCCCACTACATTTCAGATGTTTAGTGGCACACAGAGTATATTAAGTTTAATTAGCTATGGACATTGAATAACATTTATTGGTTAATAATATAATTGATTGGTTGCTGTATAGTTTTATTTTGGGAAAGTATGGAAGAAATAATTTACAAAAATGTTCGTTATTAGAAATGTTTGACTGATATTTTTGCCCCTTATGACTAAAAAATGTATAACTTTGTTCTTACAATTTTGTAAGCTCCAGTGCAAAAGTTTTAAAATTAAAATAGTTTATTTATATTGATCTGATGTGCAAAAAATGTGGTTTGTATAATTGTTTCACAACAAGCTCATTACTTAAATTTAAATAGCTATTTATTGTAATTTGCTGGATAACCTTACAAAAAAATTCATTTTTATTTTATCAAGTGACTGAGAAATTTCATCTTATTTGATGTGTTTCCAAAATATTCAGTGATCAAGTTGTCTTTTGCAATGTTAATAGAATGTTATTTTTTTTCTTTATAGAATTAAAGAATATATATATTCCTTAAGGCAGCAATTCTGTTTTCCTCTCTTTCCAAGTGTTCAAATTTTTTATTTTATATTTTTCTTAAATAAACTATTTTTGTTTGAATGTATGTAATGTATTATTTTTAAGAAAATAAAGACTTTAAATTATGTGGTACTTCTTTTCTAGGTATAAAAAAATAAATATTTTGTGTATGCATTTTTTAGGTCCTCTTATTTTTCATCTGTCCCACAGTTGCTTTTGCAAAACAAGTACCTTTCTAAAGAGGATGATAAATCTTCAATTTCTGCCTTTGGACAACAAATAGAAAAGTCGTTACAACGTTCTATGTGTTGCCCTTATTTAAAATCCAATCTTCCTGTGGGACATAATAATCCATCTCCTCAACAGTGGTTGGATTTGCTTTGTAATGTTACACAACGCTTCAGAGAAGATTATGTGCAAAGATTAAGTACAGCTCAAGCTCTTTTACGAAGCAGGTTGTTACAAATTCATTGCAAAGTTATTTTTGAATTTATAACTATAAATTCTGAGTGAATGAAATTTTTGATGTTAACACAAGTACTTTATTTAATACTAAGAGCTCAATTTTTTGTTAGTTATAAATATTGTATTAGTTAACTTTTATTGTGTATGGGTTCATTTGGGGATCATCTAACAGTTTGAAATGCTAGAAATTAAGCATTCATTTAAAAGTATTCCATTGGGAGATAAGTTTCTGGGTTAAATTTATGTATCATGTTTAAAACAAAAGTATATTTATGTATTTATGAAGTATTTTCCCCCCATTTTTTTTTAAAATTTGTTGTTAATTTCTCTTTTTTTGAAACATTTCTTGATTTTTTTTAACAATTACATTTTGATTTAAAATGTTACATAACAGTTCTAAAATGTGTTCCCTGTGAAGTCTAACCATGTGCTCTATTATTAAAAACTAAAATGCTTAAGAAAAGTTGAATTTCTTCCAATTAAAATTTAAGTTTAACATCATAATATTTCACTCTTATTAGGTGCTTCTAATTCATGAATTTATTTATCAAATTTCAAATACATGTGATAAAATATTAATAAAATAGTATCTCTCTTATCTTTTTATTCTTTTGATTCAGATAACATATATAACTTCTTATTTGCATTGTTTGAATTTCTGATCAATTTTATTAGAATTCTTAATATTGAGGTGTAACATTTAAATAATAGTTCTGCACATGTCAAAGCCATTAAGCTTGTTGGCAGGGGATAGAATGTAGATGATTTTTGTTCTTCCAATACAGATAATATCTTATTATATCTCTCTGTCCAGTTTGTTTTTTTATTCTTTCTTGAACAGAACATTCTTGTGACTGAGTGTTGAGATGATAAGGACCAGCCTATTAATCTGAAGTTCCATGTAAATTGTAGAAATTTTGAAAAGCACCATTGTCCGCCACACAGGACTGATAAAAACTCTTGCTTTTAAAACTTAACGTCTTTAATTTTGCATATAAAGATTAAAACAAATGCCAGCAGCTTTGTGCTGCAAAAACCTCTCCTTGCGAGGGACAGTACAGCAACTGAACATTCTACAGATTTTTATTACACAATCAAGCTGAAACAAACAATTTACATCTGTTGCCATCATGCAAAAGATAAATACATTCGATGATGTTGGTAAAAGGCATGGCAGTAAAACTAATTATTTTATATTAATACATATAAAATAGAAATTGTTAATAATAAGAGTTGAGTAGAAATTAAGAATAGCATATAAATGATCATACAAAGCACATTAATAACAAAAATACAATTTGAATAATAATAGATATATAATTTAAATAATAATAAAAATATGATTTGAATAATAGAAAAATACAATTTCATTCTAATAACCATAGCTCTGGAGTGGGCAACATGTGTTGGCTTGTGAGTCACATTGTGGGAGCAAAGGGTACTGGAAGGCCACACCTTTTTTTTAAAATGACTGCAATTGTTATAAAAAGTAATAAATGCATGTTAAGTAAAATAGTGGAAATTTTATCTAATTTATTTATTGTCCGAATTTTATATCTATAGCTGCTAGCAGGCTTAATTTTAGAAAGTTTCATGTGACAAATGTACCTTGTCACACTTTTCTTCCCTCCCCCCTTTTTAAATCAAGTGTGAGATTGCCTTTTGAAATTCAAATCACAACTTGCAAGTCTCTCAGGCAACTTGCATCTATATTTACTCTTGTTGATCTTCATGCAAAAAAAAAAAAAAAATTGCTCACAAATATATGTCTACTAAAATATAAAAAACAATTTCCCAGCAAATTTCTTCATACATGGAAATTTTTCCCCTGACAAAGATTTATTAAAGTCAGTGTCATAGCATAAAACATTTCTTTCATACTGTGATCTGACTGCAAGTCAATAAGCTCAAGCTGTAGCTCCTCATGTGCGGTATCTATACTATCAGTAATGAAATAACAGAGAAAATTGAATTTAGGTTCAATTTTTTTAAAAAAAAATCTTTAATCTTGTGACCTTGCCCTCCAAACTATGCAGATGATCTATTTGTAGAACCACTTTCAGGTATTTTATTCCTAATAAAGGAATTCTGTTTCATCCTGTATTTTCCACTGTATTTCAAACAGTGAAAAATACAGGGAAATCTTTGATGACGTATAGGAAATAAATCTTGATTTAAAGTAAATTTTCTGACTGTCTTATGCAGGCTGCATATAGCTCATGGGCCACTATTTGCTCACCCCTACCATAGCTGAATGTTTTAATTTGCTAAAGGAAGTATTTGACAAGAATTGTTAACATGTTCTTAAGTTTTTGATGGTTTTTTGAAGAATTGGTGAAGATAGTAGAAAATGAATGTTTGATTCAATTTGTGACATTGAGGATAGATGAAAACTGTCTGAAAATGCACAGAATGGTTAATGTTTGAGCTTTCAGATGATTACAGACATGAATTTTGGTCAAAGAAAGAAAGTGAATATTTGCATGAGGATTTGAATATGTATGGACACAATCGGCTCTCTGTGATAGAATTTTTTGCAAACAAGCACATTACTATGCTTCATCTTTTGGTATATTCATCAAATCTTTTTCTATGCAATTTCTACCTACTCCAAAAATAAACACATTTTCAGTCTGTATAGTCTAAATCTTGCAGCAGGGCATGGACAGGGAAAGAAAGTTTGTTAAAAGAAAGACCATAAGCTTTTAATATTAACAATAAAGTTTATTTTTCAAATCAGTCCCTTCATTTATAACAACAGATAATACTATTTGTTATTAATGACTTTTTCCTTTTTTTTTTTAAAGTAGACTAAATTAGTATTTACATATTTTCTATTTTTTTTCTGTTTTAGAATTAAAGTTCTAGTCCAGCAAAAAGAATATCAGTTACAAGATATATGCAAGACAGAGGAAGAGAAAGAAAAACTTATACGAGAAGCTGAAAAATTAGCTGAAAAATATGAAGATGCAAATGCCAATCAACAAAAAATATTAAAAAGGTGCAAAATATATATTCAAGTATAATTTGTATTCTTAATTTTATCAGAAATGTAAAATTGAAATTATTGAGCTTCTAAAAATTGAAAAACTACTTGAGAGTAATTTAAAATAACATTGCATGCCAATGCATTTATATGCTAAACTTATTAAGTTAATATTTTCTATTTTCCTTTGCTGTGGGCAATAGAAATTTTTTGAAAATTTGGTCCAGGATTTATATAATGAGTCTGCAATATCTGTAATATATTTGTTTGAAGAATGACATTTTCTTTGTTTCATTTTTTGGGGGTTTCTATTAAAAAATCAATTTGTAAATAAGGTACTGGGATTAGTTTTTGTTATATAAATTTATTTTAAGAAGTACTTCAGATCTTATTTTAGATCCTAATTTCATTTTATTTATCAGTGTATATTCCTTGGAAAACGATTTTTCTCAATTATAAAATCAAATGCATTTTTTTTTTTTTGTTGCAGTAATAATTTTCTACAAATTAGTTATTTAGAAGTACAGTTTTTAAAAAAATTTAATTTACATATAAGTTACAAATAAATATGCAATGGGATTTATACCATTTATAACTGAAAGTAAATATTGCTATTAAAATTGTAATTTTTCTTTATAATTGCTAATATTATATAAATTTTCATGTGTAAAAATGTAATCTACTGTGGCACAAAAATAAAGACTTAATTATCATCAGTTAATCATTTCTTTTTCAGTCATACTGCATCTAAATAAATACATTGATTAAAAAATTGAGCAATGTTAAAATATAAACTGTGTAGCAGTGTTCATTAAAGTCAATGATAAATATAAAAATATTGCCTTTTAGATTTTTACTAGCAAAAGTGTAAAAAGGGGATATATCCAATATTAGCATTCAAAAAGTAATTTTTTATTCTTTAAATTAGAGTATGGATCTGTGTTAAGGATATTTTAAGTTTAAATGAGTTATGTTTAATGCACTTTTTGAATTTTAACCCAAGTTTAAAAATAATCTGCCCAATTGAATTAATTCTGTCACATATGAGTTTTTCATATCAAATATAGTTTTTAGAATGAAAGTTGATGTATACTGCAATTTCGAAGTATGTGTTTTATTAAAATGCATTGCAATTTCCTTGCATTTGCAGGGTAATGAGTTTTACCAGAGTATAGTTTCTTCAAACTTTTTGTAAAGCAATGATAAATGTTTCAATATCAGTGGTGACTATGTCTGAAAATAGTGTAAGGTGTATGGTTTAGAATACCAGGTGCAATTTTTGTGGCAATAGAGTTTGTGTATAAAAAAGGCAAAACTTATTTTTGGAACATCTCTCGTACATTACCATAATAATATATTGATAGTGAGAAGCACATTTCAGTGTTAGAAGTAGATAGAAAAAGTAAAATACTTATTATTTAAAAAGTGGTTATAAATTTATTGAAAATTACATTATATTTATTTACATTAGGAAAATTGCATCCCACAAAAAAAAATTTAAAAAAATAGAATTGTTATGAGGTTTTTAATGGAAAAATATGTAACTCTTGTAAATTATAATGCATAACATATTGAGTGAATGGTAATTGATAAAAGCAGAATTTAAATTTTAAGTTAAGCAACATTTTTGCAGGATTATTTCAAAAACATTTTTGGGAGACTCATTTTGATATTTTGAATTCATATAATTTAATTATCAACTGTAAAAAAATCAGAATTGGCAAGAACAATATTATCTCTGCGTTATTTTCATTTAAATATCATCAGTAAAAAGACACAAAAGCATATTTTGTGTCTTTTATGCATTATATATGTAATTTTGTTCATTTTCTGTTTGAATAATTTTTAGTTAACCCTGGTATTGAATTTCTAAAAATAAGAAGTGCTTGCATTTTGGTTCTAGATAAATATTCTCCCTTTTTTAAAAATCTTAATTTTTTTTTATAAATGTAGTTATTAAGGTGAATTTTGTGTTAAATATGTTTGTCTTGGCTCAATAATGACATTGAAAAGCTCTATTCTGGTCTAAAAGAATTTTAATATGTGTATAAAGTTTTAAGTAAAATAAAAGGCCTAAAAAGCTTTTTTGTTGAAAATAATTTAACAAATTATACATAGAAAAATTTTACACTAATGTAAGAAATTAAGGGAATTTGCAGACTTGATCGATTATCTCTAGAATTACTGGACCAATTTTAATGAAATTTGATACATACATACATTGATACAATACAAAACAAATGACCATTCAACAATTGCAATACACACACATGGTCATGGGTAACACTCATTGGAGTTGGAAGGTATGAAACAGTGGTTGTAAAGTAAACAAAAGAAATGGGTTAGTAGGGGTAATGGCCCCCTCTTACAGTTATACAGGTCTTGCAGCAATATGTCATACTTGACATAAGGCAGTTTATCAGTTCTTGTGACAATTAGTCCCATTCGTTCAGCAACGCTGTTTTCATTTCCTGGAGGATTCTGGGGGGGGGGGGGTTGGACAAGTGGCAATTGCCTTCGTCAGAGCATCCCAGGCATATTCTATAGGGTTGAGTTCTGGAGACATGGCTGGCCAATCCATACGATGAATATCCTCACTCTCTAGAAATTCATTGACCAGAAGAGCTCTATGTAGCCTCGCGTTATCATCCATTAAAATGAATTCGGGGCCACATGCACCCCTGAAAAGGCACACATAGGGCTCCAAGACCTCATCCCTATACCTCACACCAGTCACAGAGCATCTTTCAAAGACATGGAGAGGTACACAGCCATCCAACATGATGTCTGCCCAGACCATTAAACCTCCTCTGCTATAATTGTCAATTTCATGGACATTGGAGGGTAGGTAGTGGGTCCCTGGTTCTCTCCATATGAACGTATGGTGAGAATTGGTGTTTAGGCTGAAAGGGATTCATCGATGAACAGAACAGTCGCCCAATGATCCATATTCCAATCTCTATGCTGTATGCACCATTTTAAACGGACTCTCCTGTTTGTAGATGTAAGTGGGATGCAAACAGCAGGTCTTCTGGCAAACAACCCTCTCTCATGAAGTCTTTTTGAAACAGTCACCTTGATACACAGGTCCTGTTGCTGCAAATAAGTAACAAGAGAGCAGAGAAGCTGTAGCCCCTTTGTTATGCCTCGCTATAATCGACAAATGGCCATTTTCTCTGACCATTTTGGTTCTTGGATGACCCTGTCAAAGCTTTCTCTCGATGGATTCAGTATCCTGGAACTATTTGTATAAGTTACACACAACACTGTACAAATCTGGACTTGACATTGACCTTCTTCTAGCCTCCCCACAATTCTCCACCTCATTCCATCATCTAAATGTTAAGGGTTTCTCATTTTTACTGTTATGATCTGAATTGATTGCTTTGAAATAATACCAAGAAATTTGCTGAAGTGTGCTGGCGAACGAAATACGTCATAACTTAGATGTATTTATAAAGCCTGTTTTTCTGCTGGCTCTGCCTACACGCACATATACGCTTACATATTTGCCGTACAAGATTTGCATTTTTATCTATAGGTAGTGGTTTTTCATTCAGTTCAGTTCAGTTCTTTTCATGCAATTTAATAAATATGCAAATTCTTTTAATTTATTTCATCAGTATATATTGGTAATAATTTTCATTAAGTTTAAAATGCTGCTGTAAGCTTTTTCATATTAGAATTTCCAAAAATTGAATGAATCATACCTCTGTTATACATGACAGTTTGTAAATAAGTTATAGTATTCTTGTGTTGTTCCCAATGGCGAACATCATTTTTTCTGAAAGTGAAGTGTGTGTTTTCTTCCATTTCTTTGCTTTTATCACCATTTTCAAACACTATTTCAGAAAATGAACTGCAGTTACATTTTTTTTAGCATGAGCAATGGCATCTCTTTCTCTGTCACAATATTTACATACTGTTGATAAAAAGTTTTTACATTTTCTGCCAAAATCATTCCTTGTTTTCATTTCAAATTAATCAAAATGACATAAAAATCAAGGATGTTTTTGGATTATAGTCTTGTTGTAATTTTGTTGCATATATTCCATAGATCCAGAATTTTTAACTTGTAAATAATTAGAGAAATATGTTACTATTGTGTTTGATTTAAATATTGAAGTAAACATTAGTAAGTAGATATGATGTAAAGGAATACTTTTAAGTTTAAAAGAAAATAATGTAAACTTTTCCAGATAATATATATTTGTAAAATATTTAAAATACCATTAAAAAAAATTTTAGGATTGAAACCGTTCTTCAAAAATTTCAAAAGAATCTACCGTACCTTTCAAATCCTGAGATAAACATGAAAGAAACACTTTTATCATATGAAGAAAAACTAAAGGTTTTTGAAACATCTTTGGATCAAATAAAGAAAAAACTGAAACATCAGAAAGAAAAGAGAAAAGATTTCATTGATGGAATTTCAATGGCCAAATCTGATACAACGAATCTGAATTTAACAGAAACACAAATGAAACACGTAAAAGAATTACTTCAGCAAGAGTGAGTATTATTTGGATCTTAAAAATTATATTGAAAAATATTTTAAAATACAGTCGACTCTCGCTAATTCAAACCTTTGATAATATGAACCCCTCACTAATTTGAAATATATGCTCAACCCCTAGAAATCTCTTGACATTTCAAACTAAAACAATATGTTTTGGTACACTCAATCTTTTGAAGTAAAATCTGCATTTGGTCAGACTACAACATATGATAATCCGAAGTTATCTTATATAGCTCTTGATAATTCAAGAACTCACTATCATGTAGAGTCCTGTATCAAACAGATGGGAACTTACATGTTTTGTGTTGTATTTTCTTTTTGTGTCTCTCCTGTTATGTAGCTCCTTTGATGACCATCTATCTGTCATCCCTTCTTTGTGTTTCCCAGTTCTGCAAGCAAAAAGAAACTTTCAATTCTTTTCTTCTTCAAGTGGACAATAAACTGGCTGCGCTTGTTGTCAGCCATCCATATCTTTTGTTTAACACATGACCTTGCTACACATGTGTTCAGAGAGGTAAGTCCGCTATTGTGAAAAAGAGATGCATAGGATTTTGTATTTTGCATCAGAGTGACATGATTTATAAACATCTGTGCGACTTATGGCATGTGGCACCAAATAAGGCTTGGGCCAGACTGGACCCTGCCTTAAAGAACCAATGGTGTTGGGGACAATGTCTGAGGGAACCAATAACAGATTAAACAGATTTTTTTTTGTCAAAAAAGATTAATTATGTACAGTGTTGTTTCTTTAAATAATTGTTTTTCTGCATAAATGTATTATTTTAATACAAGACTTTTAACTTCTGTATGATATGCACTCTTTAAAAATAGTAAAAATAACTTTATAAATATGTACAATTGTTGTTATATCACATAGTTTCTAATTTAAACGTGTTAGAAAAATGTCTCTTCATGTACACTGCTGGCCACCGTAAATGCAACACCAAGAAAGACAAGAGATAGCACACCAAAATTTATTTTGTAGATAACATGTTCACCAAGTATCAAATGATTAAATTTATAGACTTCTGTAAAGTGTGGTTCCTGCCAGAATCAGTAGCCAGAGTAGCCACCATTGTTGGAGATCACCGCTGCCACACGCCTCGGCATTGATTCAAAGAGACTTTGGATGTGTTCTTGCGGTACAGCAGACCAAGCAGCTTCCGCACTTTGCTAAAGTTGATCTGGGGGTGTAATCTCTGGTCAGCAAATAGGGACCACATGTTTTCTATCGGCGAAAGATCCGGAGAGCGAGCCGGCCAGGGAAGCAATTCAATCTGCTGATTGATGAAGAACCTTTGGACAATGCGTGCCACAAGGTGGTTGCGCATTATCCTGTTGAAATATGGCTGTGGCCATGCCCTGAAGGTAAGGAAGGACAACTGGCTCCAACACCTCGGAGATGTAGCGCTGGTTGTTTAAAGTACCGGCTATGCGTACTAGAGGAATGGGATAGTGATATCCAATACCCCCTATACCATAATACCTGGTACAGGACCAGTGTGGCGGTGCATAACACAGCTGTTCAGCATCCTCTCTCCACGGTGTCTCCAGACTCGAATCCGACCATAGTGGTGTTGCAGACAGATGCGTGACTCGTCAGTAAAGACAACTTCATTCCATTCTGCCGTCTACATCCTTCTTTCATCGCTCCATTGGCGGCGGAGACGTCTGTGGTTCTGCGTCAAGTGTAGACCAAGCAATGGACGTCTTGCGGACAGACCACTCTACTGAAAAGGGCGTTGAATGGTACGCGCAGACACTGAATGATGCGTTACAGTCTCAATGTGCTGTGCTATGGTCCGTGATGTGACTGAGCGATCCGTCACTGCCATGCGCACAATTTGCCTGTCCTCACGTGAAGTGGTGCACTGAGGTGGATGCGATCGACCCCGTCAGTCCGTCGTACCCTCCTGCATCCAACGGTCACATATCCACATTACATTTGTTTGGTTTTGTCCAACACGACTACCGATTTCCCTGAAAGATAATCCACAATCTCGGTAGGCCACTATCTTTCCTCTGTCGAATTGGGATACTTGATCAAAAGCTGATTGCTGTTTTCTACGAGACATAACTGATCGTTTTTTTGAAAAAACCACAAGAAAAACACAATTGCTGAACTCTTAAATCGTCGAAATCTCTAGGCCTTAAATAGTGCTTTGAAGTGGCGCCACAGGCATGCGTGATGTGTGTCTGTGCTGAAATTCTAATCATTTGCATATTCTCTACCTCCACTAAAGCATGTTGTAAATCTCATGTTATTTGCGTGCTTCCTTCAGGGTGTTGCATTTACGGTAGCCAGCAGTGTATTTTGGGAGTTTTTTCCTACCCTCTTGATAGTTTGAACTTTTTCATTAGTCCCTCTAACTTCAAATTATTGAAAGTCGACTGTATTTCAATGTCAGAAATTTTTCTCATTGATTGATTTTGTGAAAATCTTTGTGTTAGTATAGTAAGAAAAGTATAAATTATTTATGAATTTTGTGATTTAATTGATTTAAATTAGGTATTATTCTTTTACTTCTACAAAATTACTTGAACACTTGAAAATTATTAAATAGTTTTTTTGAGTGCTAAAGAATGTTTCTTATCTTAAGTAAATCCTGTTATGTATATTTCCAGATTTGTAGGGATACTAATTATTTTGGTACTTTTAAATATGATTATAACTGATATTATGAACCTTATTTTAAAATTTGGCATTTCAAAAATATTTTTTAGCAAATCTATTATACTTTTTTTCTTTTTTGTATTTGAAAATTTTAGTTTTCCTTTCATGTAACATGCTAGAAAGCATTATAGTAAAAATAAGTGATATGTATTGTTATATATCGAATTTTAAGTTTCTTAAGCCATTATAAATTCTAAAGTGTCTACTTTTGTTTAAAATTTTGAACACAGAAATAATTTTAATTAATATTTTCTATTCTTTTAGGGGTGAATCTATATCTGAACTCATGAAGGCAGTAACTACGATCAAGAAACAAATAGGCTTATAAAATAATTACAACGAATCATTCTAGAATTGTTTCAATATAAAGAATTTAATTTAATTTTTTATCAATAAAACAGTCATAAAATAAAGCTACATTATGGTCATGTGTAGATAAAACATTCAATGCTTTTGTGCCTTTAAATGTTTTTAATAAAATATTTAGCTATATCTTTTTTGTCTCTTATATATATACTAGCCGTTACCCACCCGCTACGCTGTGTATTTCATGATATTTTATAAATAAATAAATATATATATATATACACACTCATGTCCATAAATTAAGGATAATTCAGAATCACACAGAAATTGAACTCTAAAATAAAAATTTCACCTGTAGAATTATCACACACATCTTGAAGAAGAATATGCAAATTACAGGAAACCACCAGATGGCGTGGATAGTACGTCACAATGACGTGAGTGTAAGAGGAATATAAGGAATGGTGGCAAAGAAGTAAAATTGTTCACAAGCGCTTTAAAAGCCTTTCAGTGCAATAACCGCATAGTTATGGCACAAAAGAAGCATTTGGATGATTTTTTATGTGGTAGAACTATCAGACAACTGGAATGTGGACTTACCCACCTGGAAATATCCGATTGATTTGGAATCGCCCAGAGTGTCATCTCCAGGCTTTGGCAACGATTCCAAGATGATGGTAATGTGAGTAGATGTTACAGCACAGGTCTCCCCCAAATTACAACGCCGAATGAGGACCGGTATTTGGCAGTTACTGCCAAAAGAAACAGACGGAGCACAGCATCAGACCTATCTCGTCAGCTCTCTTCAGCTACCGGTACGACAGTTTCAAGGCAGACCGTGTACAGACGCTTAGGGCACATTGGTCTATATGCTCGTAGGCCTGTCAGATGTGTTCCCCTTACAGCAACTCACTGTCGCCTGCGATTAACCTGGAGTAGAGAGCATGCATTGGGGACACCACAACAGTGGTCTTGTGTGATGTTTTCCGACGAGTCCAGGTTTAGTTTGCAGTCTGATTCTCCCCGGACTTTCATATGGAGAGCGCCAGGTACCCGTTACCACCAAGAGAACACCATTGAACGACACCGTTACGGTGGTGCAGGATGGCTCATTCGGGGAGGAATTATTCTTGGTTCCATAACTGACCTGCATGTTCAGAGTGTAACAGTGGCAGACCACATCTATCGGGATGTCATTCTGGGACAACATGTTCGTTTGTTTCGGGGCGCCATGGGTGCTGAATTTCTGTTTATGGATGACAAATCCCATCCTCACTATGCAAACATTGTAGATGAATGCCTTCAATCGGAGGATATCACCCGTATGAATTGGCCAGCATACTCACCGGACTTGAATCCAATAGATCATGTGTGGGATATGCTTGGCGGACGAATTGCAGCCCATCAACCCCCTCCCACCTGTCTACCGGAACTTCGGAGGGCATTGCTTGATGGGGAGTGGTGTAATATTCCCCAAGATCAGATTGATAATTTGATTCTCAGCATGCGTAGGCGTTGTAAGGCCTGTATTGCATCGTCCGGGAGACATATTCCATATTAACCATCGTTCTAACCATGTTATACTGTTTTTTGTAAATAGGTTCTTTTTTAAATTTGCTCCAGGGAGTAAAAGTCACAATTTTTATTAATTATGTTAAACATATAGCATCTTTTTTGCTCTTTACCTTTTGTTTAATAAATAAACTTTACAAATAAGTCAAATTTGTTTTGCTTCTGTCTCTTTCTTTGCCTGAACTTCATTATCCTCAATTTATGGACATGAGTGTATATATATATATATTGTTGATATCTAAGTCCTAGCATTAAGAATTCGATTGTATTAAAAATATACTTGTCGTCTCTTGATAAAAAAAAGAAAGGGCAGAGCTTATCTAATTTGTATTTTCTAAAAATCTCTAAAATTGAAGTATAGAATGATGGTTGCACTTTCGTAACCCTATAACCAAGTGGATTCCTGCAAAACCAATTTTCGGTGGATCTCTACTCTGGAAAATGGACATGCAAGCCATATTTCAAGTCTAAGTCTCGGGGCAAAAAACGAAATTTTTACTATTAATACCCCCATAATCCCGTTGAGAGTCATTTTCCAAAATAGCCGTTCTTAGTAGGTTTCAATTCAACAAAAAAAAAAAAAAAAAAAAAAAATGCAAACCAAATTCTATTATTATAGTCCTTGTAGTTCGCAAAAAGGATTTTTTTTTTGTCAATACGCCCCAGTAACCCCTTGCTCCCCCAAGAGTTGATTTCCTTCAAATTCCTACTCTACGAAGGGAATCTACTTACCAAATTTCAAGACTGTACATCTAATACTTTAAAAATGGGGATAATTATCTATAATGTCCCTTGAGCCCCTGCAATGCGACTTGGGGATCTGTTTTCACAAAATCCGTTTTGTAGGGGAACTGTACTCTATGAAAGGAATCTGCTTACCAAATTTGAAGACTGTGCGTCTAATAAATTAAAAATGGGAAAAAAATTATCTATAACGCCCCTTGAGTCCCCGCAACGGCATTTAGAAGTCGATTTTCACAAAACATGGATCTTTAATCCATGAAAGGATTTTGATTATCATATTTCAAGACTATACAACCAGTTGTTTAAAAATGAAAATAATTATCTATAACGCCACTTGGCTTTCGATTTTCACGAAATCCATTTGGTAGCGTATATCTACCTTATGAGAGGAATCCGCTTACCAAATTTCAAGACTGTACGTCTTACAGTTTAAAAATTGGAATAACTATTTATATCTCCCCTTAGCCCCCCGCAACACCCCTTGGGGGTCAATTTTCCCAAAACCCATTTTATAACGGATATTTGCTCCATGAAAGAAACATGTCTACCAATTTTCAAGCTGGTAGGTCAAGTAGTTTAAAAACGAAAATATTTATCTATTACGCCCCTTAATCCCCTGTAACGCCACTTGGGGGGCTATTTTCCCAAAAACCCATCTTGTAGCTGATATGTACTCTATGAAAGGAATGTATTTATCAAATATAAAGACTTTGCGTCTCATAGCTTAAAAATGGAAATAATTATCTATAACGGCCCCTATGCCCCCGCAAAGCCACTTGGGGTTCAATTTTCACCAAACTCATTTTGTAGTGGATCTCTACTCTATGAAAGGAATCTGCGTACCTAATTTCAAGATTGTACGTAGAGTAGTTCAAAAATGGAAACAATTATTTATAACGCCCCTTGCGATTCGAAGTTCGCAAAATCCGTTCTTATAGCTGATCTCTATTCCATGAAAGAAATATGCCTACCAAATTTCAAATCTGTAGATTGAATACTCCCGGAGATATCGTGATTAGTCAGTCAGTGAGTGAGTCGCTTTTCTCCTTTATATATATAGATTATCATAAGTTTAGTGTGTATGAATGTTTAAACAATTTTTTAAAATTAAAATGTTGATAGTGTCATTGATTGAAGCATAGAACTGCTTTTCGCTTAATTGTTTACTTGAAGTAGTTTTAGTGATCAGTAATAAAGTTATATATATTTACACACACTTAAATTACCGAGTGATGACTTCACATAGTGTTGTTTTGATTCTCATTTATGATTTCAGATAAATAATTTTAGTGAAATAATCAGATAAAATGCTTAGGTTGTTTGTGAAATTTAAACTTAGCAACTCTTCATTATGAAGCTTTAAAACATATAGTCCTTGTTTATGTAAATTTATTAATCAAAAAAGAAATTCTGTCTAACCTTATTAATTTATGGTATTTTTTTTCTTCATACTCATAACAAACTCACTTAACTTTTTAAAAGTACTTCTGGTGGAAACCAGTTGAGGAAGATTCGGAGGCCAATTTACATTAAGTCTCTTGAATGCCAGTCTTAGGATATTCTGTTCTCTTTCAAACTTGGAACACAGAAGGAGCACATGCTCTACATTTTCCTCACCACCAATATCGCAATCACAGGAAGATGACGGTACTAAATTAAATTTGTTCAAGTATTTTTTAAAGTTGCCATGACCAGTTAGAAATTGTGTTATTTTGTTATTATTATAAAAATGATGGCAGGACAGTCTCTCATTAATGGTTGGAAAAAATCTCTTCGTTACGCTCCCATTATTTGATGTAAGATATTCTTGGTTCCAAGACTTCACCATTCCTTCCTTCATAATCTTCTTGTAAAATGACTTAGGAATATTAATGAAATTACTCTATTGGTTAGGGTTAAGTGCAGTGGGGGGTGTAATTGAGAACATCAGTGCTCCCCTTCGAAGTCAGGTTTTGGTGTCCAAGTCGGATCTTACTAAGGATTGCAAAACTGTAACATCTGGCTCTGATCTCCGTAGAGTCCTGCCCCCCTCCCTACGACGCAGGGTTGTACATTAGGCCTTTGGTTAAGTGCAAACCATGAGTTATGGTATTAATTTAGCAGTAATTGTAAATCCAACAATGATATTAGTTTTCAGTATGACTACAATGTGTAATGAAAAAAAGCTGAACTTTGACATTTAAAATGTTTAAAGAAAATTGAGTGTATTACTGTATCAACCAATCCTCTACAGATGAATGCTTTTTTATTTGTATTTGAGTCTTTATAATCCCTTACATGATAGATCCTATATGCTGTGCCCTAATCTGAGATACCTGTTTGTCAAATTAACTTAGTAATAATTTTGTTGTTTCGAGGGTCTTGGAATGTCTCTTCCTTTATCATCTGACACCTAGAATATCTCTAATAATATCAAATTATGGTCTTATTTCTACTTCTGACTGCTCATCTTCAATTGTTTACCATACTTCAAAAATCTGTTATTTCCAGTTTTATTTTGAGTTTTTTCAAATTCTCAACTGTAAAACCTTTGATAGCAATTTGATCTTCTGTAACTGAATCTCCCACTGGCTTATGTTCAGAAATTTGCAAGCTCTTTATCCCTACATGCTATAACGTAAAAAGATTTGCCAGTATCCCAGGTATCCAATTCTAAAAAAAAAAATTCAACCTTTAACTCCGTGTTTTTTCTTGATAAATAGTTATACAATCATCTTCTATGAGAAAAGATTTGATTAGCTTATATCTGTAATGGCACAAAGGAACTGATGATACTTGAGAAGAAAGGTTATATATTAGATGGTGTATTTTTAAGTAATTAAAATACTTTATTGAGTGATACTTTCATCTTTTCATTTGATGAATGTAGAGTTTTTCTACAGTAGGGTGTTGTAGACAATTGTCAAGTAATGAGAAAGATATTTCCTTCTTATCTTTTGATTTTATATGAAAGTTTACTAAGTGTTACTTAGTCTTAGTGGAAAATCAGAACTTCATTCAAGCAAAAGTTTTATCACAAGTTTCATAGAATGAAAAATAAGAATTATGTGGTGCCAAAATGTTTAGGAGTGATATTACAAAAAAAAAAAAAAAAATTGTGCTTAATTTACATTAAAATGCTTTCTGAAACATATGAGTTGGAAAAGTAGGATTATTAGATGAGATTGGATATTTTTTTAATAATGATAGGTGTTCATTGAGTGCCTTTTTCAATACATTATTAATTACTTTATTTGTTTAAATTGTAGGGTAATGTTTGAATTACTTATGATAAATTTTCAATTCAATTTTGAATAAATATTTTATGCAGCAATATTTTCCCCAAAGCGTTTATAACTTCACTTAGTAGGATTTCAAACATACAATTATATCTTGGAAAAATTCCTACTGTCTTAGGAATTTTTATCAATCAATTATTTCAAGAACTAGAGTACAATAACAATACTTCAACCTTATGTGAGTGCATGTGTATACAATATTAATGCTAATCGAAGACTAACTTTTAACTTTTTTTTTTATGGAGATCTTCCAAAATAAATACCTTTCACATGTAAACAATTGAGTAATATTTCGTTTTTTTAATTGATTATAAAAAATTTTTGTGAAAAATGAATAGTGTAAGAGGGTATATCGATATCAAATTTTACGAAATTAAAATGAATTTAAATGAAAACTAATAGGAAAGGAATGACTATTTATTTTATAAGTATTATAAACTTTTAATTACATGCATGCTCTCATAATTGTTCTAAATACCACAATCAACAAATTTCTTTCCTTTCTATTCTAAGCTGCGCCCACTTTTCAGTAGCATCTACATTGGGGAAAAAAGTGCTGCTCAGATTCGAGTAAATAAGGAAATTCTTCCACTTTAATTAAGCATTTAATAAATTCATCTTCAGTAAATGGCTTCGATCTGTGCTTACAATTAAAAGTGATAAAATATAACTAGTTTTTACTGCACAGTTGTATTGTCTTCAACAAATATAGATGGTTGCGGTAGCCTAGCGGTCAAGGTAACAACGAACTCGAGTCACACGCACACACATATGAGTTTGAGCCTTGTACTAATGAAGCCAATGCACGTTTTAAATATATCGAGGCTAAAACTTTCTCCCATTGGTGTAGTGTGGAAGTTAGGAGAGGGGGTGCTAGCTCAGGTGTCGTCCTCGTCACTTGACCATGGTTCAAAATTATGAAATCCGTCACCAAACGCTCTCGAGTAGCTGAACAGTGAGACGTTAATATTTACTCTAACTCAACAAATGTAGTGAATACATTTTTTTAAGAGTTAATTTCAATTCCAACACAAAAAAAAAACTCGCAAAGTATCGCAATATACACTAGTGTGCAAAAATTAAGGACGAAGTCGAAAAATTAGCATATCAGCTGAACGAAGAGGCAGAGTGGACAGAAAGACCAATCAGGAGATTAAGTGAGGTGATGTACGGTAGCACATGCGCAGATATGCAGGTAGACGTAATGGAGGAGTGTCTGAGTAGTAAAGCATGTTGTCGGTGTAAGATTAGTATTTCTGGCAAAGAGATTGCACACCGTATAGCAGTTAAAATCACACCGAGTTGCTGCCTCAGCGAGAAATGGCGAATAATCAATCTGTTAGACGACATCTGGATGCTTTTACCCGAGGTCGAATCATTGGGAAGTTGGAGGAAGGTCGCAGTATGACAAGTGTGGCTGCAGAGTTCGGAATTGCTCACAGCATCGTTTCACGACTTTGGAGACAATTTCAAACTACAGGAACAGCTATCCGGGGGTTCAGTAGTGGTCGTCCACGAGGAACCACATCCGCAGATGACCGGTATATTGCCTTACAGGCCAGAAGAAACAGGTGGCAGACAGCGGGAGAAATCGCTAGACACACGACACAGGCGACTGGACGACCGATATCGCGTTTTACTGTGGCCAGAAGACTGCAAGGTGGTGGTCTGTTTGCACGATGCCCTGTACGGTGTGTACCTGTAACGCCTGCCCATCGGAGAAGGCGTTCTCTGTGGTGCCGGGAATACCGGAATTGGAGAGACAATGAATGGGGACGAGTACTCTTTACAGATGAGAGCAGATTCAGTCTGAGTAGCGATTCTCATCGCATACTCATCTGGAGAGAGCGGGGAAGCCGCAATCATCCCTCGAACATCATTGAAAGGGACAGGTATGGAGGTGGCGATGTTCTCGTTTGCTGAGGCATCATGCTTGGTAGTCGTACAGACCTTCACATCTTCGACGCAGGTTCAGTCAACGGGACCCGTTATTGTAACGAGATTCTTCTTCCATATGTGCGTCTTTTTAGAGGCACTATGGGTCCGCAGTTCCTTTTCATGGACGACAATGCACCATGTCATCGCACAGTAGCTGCTGAACAGCTCTTAGAGAGTGAGGATATTGAACGTATGGATTGGCCGGCATGATCTCCGGATCTCAATCCCATCGAGCATGTATGGGATTTTCTAGGCAGACGCTTGGCAGCTCGTACCTTACCACCAGTAACGATTCCGGAGCTTCGATTGGCGCTGCAAGACGAATGGGCAGCAATGCCTCAACAACTCATTGACACCCTCATTCTCAGCATGGGCAGACGCTGTGAAACCTGCCTAGCAGTCAGGGGAGATCATATCCCCTACTAAAGACCGGATATTTCTTGCTGGACACCCATCACAGGGATGTTTCGGCCTTCAGTCGCATTGCGCTCCATGCTACTTTTTCAATAAAGCTTCTTTTTATCCCTCTGATTTCTCTTTTAGTAAGTGTTGCTTACATTACTCATGTCCTTACTTATTGGGGATCTTACGGTATTAAATGTGTTGATTTGGAATGCTTTTGTACAAAGTTATATTGAAAAAACCGTCTCGTCCTTAATTTTTGCACACCAGTGTATACGTCATAGTTTGTTTTTAAATTTGTGTCATAGTATCTCTTAAAATTATATTCCTTAGCAACTGAATTACAGTTTTTACATGTCAGGCACAATATTTTATTCTCGCTTTGGGCATAAAATATTGCAGTTCCCATTTTTCTTGAAAATTACGATGTTCATCTTTCCTTGCTCTATTCTTGAGGATTGATAAACTATTCACAAACTATTGAGTAAACACTACATTTTGTCTTGGCCATCATAGGGTTTTTAAATTTTAAAAAATAATATTTCTACTGCTTCTGGTCACGCTGTTCGTCTATCACTGATTGGAAACTTCAAAGAGAAATAAAAGTCGCACGCACGATGAATCGTGAAATCTATAAAAAATAATATTGATAAATGCATTTAAGAATTTAATAAAAATTAAATTAAATTAAAAAATTAATAAAATATTAAAAATAATTTTCATTTAAAGGCTATTTCTATATAATTTTTTTAACATTTATAAATCTCGTGCACCATGCAGTGTATAACAGGGGGGCATACAACACAGACAGAAGAAATGATTACAACACAAACATCCATGCATTCTCCGGGATTCGAACTCAGTCCTTACGGCACCACAGTCAGCTTCACTGACCACTATACAAGATAGGCGGCTTATTTCTATAATTAAAAAGGATTTTTTTAAAAAACAATAGATAACAGAGAGAGATTAGTATGTTGTAAATTTTTAAAAGTTTACCGGAAATAAACTTTAAAATAAAAAAAAAAACCCTTAAAAGATTGATTTTGTAAACTGTAATTAATTTTGTAAAATGTCTCCGCGGGCCGCAACCTCCGTACTGGCGGGCCGCGTGTTTGACATGCCTGAATATAAGGTATCAAATGGTAGTATTTTGTAACATGATCATTTTTGAAATATCTTTAAATTCTTCACATTGCATTGGTAAATAATACTGTTGTAAATATGTACAATTTACATGTAACTTATTGTGTTGTAAAAAAAAATTTGATCAAAGGATACATTTTATTAATCAAAAACTTTTATATTAACTAAGTCTAATATTTTTGTGTTCTCTGGTCTCAAAAAGTAAAGCTCTTGTGAAATTTTTTAAAAGAAAGTTTAAATAATATTTCAAAACATATGTCCAAATAAGACCATAAAATCATATTATAATAAATTAAAAGTAAAAAAACTTTTTTAAAAGCAAGCTTTTATTTAAAAGCGCTAAAAAGAATAAAATAAACTTTTCCTTTAAAACTTTTTTTACTATCCACTTATAACGTCATTACACAATTTATATGATATAAAGCTTGTCGCGAGATTTACCTGTGTAGATAAACAGGTAAAATAAATAACTTGACCTGAATGATTTAAATTTTTAAAAATTCAAACTAAGTAAATACGAGTACTTAAATATTGCGACAAGCTTTTTTATGTCATATAAATTGTGTAATGACGTTATAAGTTGATAGTAAAAAAAGTTTTAAAGGAAAAGTTTATTTTATTCTTTTTAGCGCAAACAAAAGCTTGTTTTTTAAAAAAGTTTTTTTACTTTTAATTTATTTTTTACTTTTTAGTTATCGCTGGACAGGCTTCTCAGCCTGTTCAACTCATTCAACGTTGGTTCACCATCCCTGGTTTAGCTGAATCAGTTCTCGCAAAAAGGGTATTAGACGAAAAACACAATCTTTTAAAACCGTAATTTTTAAGCAATATTTTCAATCTTCGTGCAGATCTTGAGTAATATTGTTCTACATACGAAAAAAAGGTTTCGTGAGATTATCTTCATAAATGACGAAGTTATTCAATGTTTAATTAGAATTTTGACTATTTTTTGAAAATTGTTAAAGAATATATTATTTATTTGAAATATTTTGAAGGTAAGGGATATATTTCTCTAACATCTTCGAAGAAAAATCTAGTTATTTATTAAAAAACTTCAAAAGGCATTTAAAGATTTGTATTAATCATTAAAATGCTTAAAATTCAAAACGCATGTTGTTATCAAAAAAGCAAGTTTTATCAACTAATGATAATTTTTGTTGGACATTGAATATCTTCTACGTAAGAATCTATTTTTTTTTAATTGCTCAGGTCATCTTTAGAAACTTGATTTTTAAAAAATAATTAACCATCGCATTATTTTTATACAGTCAGACCTCCATGTATAACGAATCTCTATTTTGGGAATTTCTCTATTTTATGAACTTTTTCCTGGAACCAAGCACATATTACTCTTTTCTTCGTAAAATAACTCCAAATTTAACGAAATTTTTCTTCAAAGATTCGATTTTTTTCTCCCCTTATTTTTAAAACATTTCAAGTCATTTTGCAAATTATTCTCTTTTGGCACATTTTATGGATATCAATAACCTTGAACTAGTTTTACAGTGTGCCTAACTCATCTAAAGAAACACAATTGCCGTAATTTTTCAAACAAAAAAAAAAACTCAAATAAAATTAACAGATTCTATCTGTAATTAAATTTAAGGACACATGTCGTAGTGTGTGTTTAGATTACTGGTGATAAAATGAGGTATATTTAAATTACTTGCAGGCTTAATATTAGAAAATTCATTTAAAAAATTCATTCATTTTAATATAAAATTATTTTTTTAATTGAAAATACATTGCATTTCTGGATATTTTTCTCTTATTGTTTTCCTAGTGGATTCCTCTTTGATGGGTAAGATATATAAAAAATGATCTTTCCGATTTTGTAATTATTTTTTGTCTGAGTTTCATAGATTAAAGTTAGATAAATTTTTTAAAGAATTTGCACAATACTCCATCTCAGTTTAACTTGGTAGCGTTGAGAAAGGTATTTAATGTACCAATCTACTTGAAAAACAGCTTTACTTTTTTTCTTTTGGATTTAAATCCAAGTAAATAGATAGAAATTTGTAAAAACAAATTGCATACGTTGTAGAGATTAGCTTATTTTTACGTTGTAGAAATGCATAATTATTTTTTAGACAAATTAATTAATACAGTTAATAGCGCAACGTTATGAAATTCCAGTTTGGCTGAAAACCCATTTTCGACGCCAAATTTGTCATTGTTGTAACAATAACATTATTACAACAATGCAGGCATATTGAAGTTGGCGCCCAAAACTTCATAACATGTTTAATTAATACCTTTTTAATTAATTGCAATATCGGAATATAAATGGTCAAAACATACATTGTCATCCAAACTAAACGTGTTTACAAAATTTCAGCTCAATGTGGTGAAGGTATCAGCTTCAAAATTGAGTTGCAAGATTCCACCCGAACAAATTACATACATACATACAGCGTAAGTTAAATAAAAGCTTGTAAAAAAAAGTCCAAATATATCCTTGCATGCATACAAGTATGGTTTCTTTGAAACTAAACTATTTAATGTATTTTTTTTTGGTGATGATGCGTAGCATCATAACAGAAAAACACAAATGAAAAAATTTAAGAAAACTACAATACATGAACAAAAATAGCAATTATGTGACTTGTAAAGATATAAAAATACATTTTTCCACCAAAGGATAAATCTCAACATTTATCAAAAACTCTTTGATAATAACTAATATTGGTACTTATGTATTATTGCAACAATGCAAGATAACTTGTCAAGTTGGCAACCCCGATTTCGCATGTGTCATATGCTTTGAATTGGCAACCCTGAACTATGTTTCATGTTATGTTGACAATACGGGTGTGATAATATATATATATATATAAGTACCCTAAAAATATTTTATAAACAATGGCTTAAATGAGTGAGTAAGTTTAAGAAAAAAACCCCCGTTTTACATTATATTTCAGAACTATCCATAGTATTAATAAATCATACTGTTACTCAATTACATTATTGCGCATAGAACTTTATTTATGTGCTGTGAAATATATTGCAAGAAATATATTTATAACAAAGAATAATTAAACTGAATTTCAGAAAATTGTTATATCTTTTCCAAAAAAAATTTCCCCCCTAATATTTTATAATTAAAATGAGTAACATTAATTATTATGATTTATAAATCAATAATTTGAAAAAGATAAAAATCAGAAAAATTTCTCTAATTTACATATATTTTTAAAATGGTTTGGAATCATTATTACATTACAGATTAAATATTATTGCCTTTGATTTTTTAATATGTTGGAATCAGAATATGATAAATAGTAATAAATACACAGCCAAAATATATTTTAAAATGTAAAATAAGTTTAATGAAGCCATAAAACAACTAATAATTACATATAAAATCATTTAAAGTTTAACAATGTATTCATTAAATCAGATAATTTGTTTCATATTAAAATCCATTGTTTTAAAAAAATACGAATCAAATTATGCACTAATGACAGATAACAATGTTAATATACATGTTTATTATTTAGAAATACAAATAATATCTGTCCATAACGATTTTTATAGATATTTATATAAGCAAATAAATTAAATAAATAGTTGCCTTTATAATAAACTTTTTAGAATTAACTTTTTTTTTTGATTTTAAGATAACTAACAATTTTAGCATTATTAAAAATCTATTCTTTTGGATTTCAGCACAATAAGTTAAATCAAGATATAAACGAAAAAAAATAGTTATATAAACATATTAATTAAAGAGAGTATCTTGATTAAAACAAAAAAAAATTTATTATTCACCTAAAAAGTTGATAAGTAATAATACTAATATGTATAGCAAAGTACATATGTTAAGAAAGTATACTACTAGTTAGCAAATTTACTAAAAATAACTAAAAATTATAAACAAGAACATTAACCAAAACAATTAACCACAATAAGATTCGCTTAATAACTCTTAAGAAGATATGGTACCCTAAAAATCATTGAACTATCGAAAACTTTTTTTATTGGCTTATTGGATACCTCGAATCTTTAAAAACATGCCAGCAAAATTTCGAAGCTTTACCTGCATTTTTATCAAGTTATGGAGCAATATTTGATGCTGGACAGCAACTACTAAGCCCACATTTCAGTTCATCTGCTAGAAAAGAGCCTGATAAAAATGTATTATTTTTCTAAGGCGTGTAAATGAGACTTGCATAAAATATGCAGTAACAAATCATTTGAAGAAAGAACCGCGCAATTCATTAAAAAATTCTAGTTTGTGTATTGTTTATTGGGAGGAGGGGGGGAGAGCAAATGGATTTGGTCACGACTTAAAAGTTGTGCGTGCTTTTTATGACATTATTATGAATGAAGTTAAAACTTTAAAACGGATTCTCCCAAAGCACAAATACTAAATCTCATTTTGATAACTCAGATAATTAAAAATCTAATTTGCAATAATAGAAAAACTCTCCCATTTTTATGTACTTGTTTTTGGTGATATATATACATCCCATATGTGTGAAATTCAACACTTTTATTATTAAAATATTTTAAGATATTTATTTAAACAAATGCACTTATGCAGTCCCTAGATTTTTATATATTTTACCTATAAATTGTTATTTGATTTTGCTTCCATTCGTGTGCAATATTTAACATGCGAAGGCTTTTAAAATCATGGAAATAAAAAATAAAGGCATAAATATCTTTTTTACATGTTGTGCATTATATGAGTTGTCAAACTGAGCATGGAATTAGCTCTGAAGTGTGTGTATTTAATATTTTAATAATTATTAAGATAAAGTTTTGTGAAATATTGATCTTCCATTCGTTTTCTTCTATATATTTATTATGGCAGTATACTGTTTAATTGTTCTACATTTGGGCAATTTCTTATGGTAAGCAGTTTTAAATAAGCTAATAAACATTTCAGACTATTCGATGAATATTTTATCATGCTATTCATAGAATGAAAACTTCAAACTCATTTTTCTCCATGTTGAATTTTTGTACATATGCTATTATTCAAAACCCTAAGGCTTTTTTGATAATTGAAGTATGGGTTTGAAATTTTTTTATACATGTTCTGAAATGCATGTTTTGTAAAATTGTGCCTGGAATTAGCTCTTACATGTTTAGTACTTTTTCTAAAAAATTTCAAAAACAAAATTAATGTTTTTTTGAGAATTTTTGGAAGTTTAACTATAAAAAAAATTAATAAAAAATTAAAGAGCAGCAGGAGAAAAAACCCATGCACAGTTTCATGTAGTGTATTATAAAGTACTTGGAAAAAAATTTTTGAAAAAAAGAGACAGATTTAAAAAAGCCTTAAAAATTAAAATTTTTTAAAAAGTTCAAAAAATTTTACAAACATTTTGCAACAAATTTGAATTTTTTTGTGTAAAATTTTTTTAATATATTAGCCTTTATAAAATACAATTAAAGCCAAATATCAAAAATAAAACAAATTGTGAAGATGGTACCATATCATCTTAAACTGGAATAAAACAGAAGTATGCTAATATTGACAATAAAAAAGAAAAAAAAAAGAGAGAAGATAAAGCTAAAGCACACGAAATCATCATAAAGTTTTTTTATAGGAATATTATGTACTTAAACTTTATGCATGTTCAAGTTTAAAACTTTATCACGTGATTCTGACTAGGCACCATTTGTCTGCGAATTTAATTATTTACATTTTTGAGGTAACAACTCAACTCTATTATAAATCTTTAATTCAGTTTTTACAGATTAAAGCTAGCAAATAAAAGAAATGCAATATATTTTTGGATTGGCAATGGAAAAAGGTTACCATTAAATTTTGAGTTTTTCCCCCGTCAAGATCGCCAAGTTTATGGTACCAAATATAAGTATACACTTTTTTTTGTGCTCATGTTGTGGAGACGAATGTATGGAAGAGAACACAATAGATGTGTTTCTTGGAGGTTAACAAATTTATTTAAAAAAATCTATGGTGTATTTCAATTGCTAAAACATAATTTTATTTTAGATTATCAATTTAGATTAGGTATCAGCCTGCCCTTAAAATCGCCCTACCTTAATATTTGCCGTTAATCGTTCGGCAGAAACTCAGAAATCAATGAATCTACAAATATGTTAAAATACTGGAAATATAAAAGAACAGAAAATTAATACAATATAAAAATATTAAAATAAAACGATTAAATATTATGAAATATTACATTTGCTTTTTTTTTATAAGGCTAACCATAAACTTGGCAGTTTTCAAAAAGAACCCAAAAATGTGACAGTAACTTATCTAATTCATAGATTGTAGATTTCATTGCCTCCAAAAAACGAGCATACTCCCCAACCTGCCCCAAAGTGTTCCTTTTTTATTCGTCTTTATTTTAAGAAATTTTTATCTTAGCCCTTTTTTTTTCCAGTTTGGAATGTACTTACAGTTAACACATATTTTTTCAATTGTAAGTTATATTATTAAGAAAATAAATCAAAATTTCAATTTTTTAAACACAACATGATAAATATTATAAACATATTTGTATACCGATTGAATATTTTAAGAAAATATAATGTTTAAATTTAAATAATTTTCATTTTGCCTTTGAAATTCTTCAGAAGTAATTAATCAAAATCTTGTTGACATTACTACATTTAACAAATGGAAATTTTTTTTCATTCTTAACGTCAATTTTTGCTACATTTTTTATTTATCGTAATTAATTTATAGACGTAGCCAAATTTTCATAAAAATCTAAATATGGTAACAGAAGTGTAAGGATTGCCTGCATTTGTTGCCATCTGAAAAACAAGTAGTACGTTTCCTTTTATCCGGTATTTCTTAACTATTCACTTTCCATTACCTTCAGATCTTTTTATGTTGTGTGTGGTTTTGAGTAGGAGGTATACTGTGTGAACAGACTTGTAATTATTTAATTTTAAATACATATTAGAGTTATATTTAAGTTTGAATACTTATATCATGGCGCAATTTGATGGACATGCTGCGAAGAGACAGCGCACTGATAATGAAGGAGGACGAGTAAGTACTTAAAACTTTTTCTGTTGTATTCACCGGTGTCGCGCCATTTTCTTATTGTATTTATCTTATGCGTAGTTTCAAAAAATGTTATATCTGTGGTTTTTGATTCGTTAACTTACATGTTTTAAAAATTGCTGTTTCATTAAATTCATACTTTATTTTGTATTTTATCTATTGAAAAATTTTGTGCTCGAAAATACTTTTGTTAAAGTATAGCAATTTTGTACCATGTGTATTTCAATGTCATTTTAGATTCTATACTAAAATGCAAAATCTGAATGATACGAATGTTCGGTTAAAGTGTAGTATAGGGGGGGGGGGATTCGATATCTCACCATAATATCTATATTAAAATTACCAAATCCAAAGGGTATCTATATAAAAATTACCAAATCCCCCCTAAACTACACTTTAACCCGAATGGTTGTTCTCTTGTTAATTGACTTCATTGTGCCAACTTTTTTCTAGAAATTGAATATTTCATTAATATTCTCATGTAGTAGTAAATAAAAAAAATTATGGTTACTAATGGTTGGTATGATTTACTAATATAATCAACTACTTAGTTGTGATTGGAAAAAGTTTTCTTTTGATGTATAAATAAAATGGATTTTCATTATTCTTTCCATGAAATGAATGAGACAGTTATGAAAGCTTAACTTTTTTAAAGATGCAATTAGATTAAAATGTAATCTTTTACAGGAACCTTCAAATGTAATCCTTTTTCTTTTGTGGTGGCATTTTTTAATAAATTCATTATTTGAATCCGCTTCAGTCATACATATCTTCGGCCAAGTTATCAGGATGTGTAACCTCTTGAAACCTCGAGAAACGCCTCATGTTATGACTATTTTTCTCTTGTGCTCTAAAATCATTGATAAGTCTTTGTTGGATCCTAGCACAACCCCTTTATTGAGTCAAAAAAATTTAGTGCCCATTTTGTCGGCGATAAAGTGTACAATATGCCACTCTGCAAAATATAGAGAAATAGTAACCGTACTTGGACCAGATACTTTGAGTTATTAAAGATTCAGGCTCTGGTCAATCTTTTCATCGGTCGTCTTCGACGGTTGTACAAGAGATTTTTCTAGAATGCTGATAGTGTAGAAATGAATGGATTTTTTTTGATTGAAAGAATGTTTGTTAAAGGGAGATCTGTAAATTCAATTTGTGCAATGTTTTTTCTCATTATTGTATTTTAAAAGCAACATTTTTTTCTGTTGTCTTGAAGCTGTTTTAGAAACCACGTTTTTCTTTTTAGAAACTCAATAAAGTGGGTATTTTTTCTTTTGAATGAAAGAGGTAAGGAAAAAATTATTGCTTTGTGTATGAATGAAAGATATGGAAAGAATACGTGTTTGAGAGAAATGGAGATAGTTGTTTCATCGGCTTATAGCATGCATATTGGATGTTTTTTCCCACTCTTGCATTTAAGAAATGACATTTTTTCGGTTTTACTTGTAGAAATCGTTTTAGAAACCTAGGTTTCTTAGGAAAAACATGTCAAGAAAATTTTTGATACTTATGCATTATTACAACTATCATCAACTCTATTAATAACTGCCCAAGTTGGCAACCCAGATTTCCTATGTGTTGTATGTGCTGAATTGGCAATTGAGTGTTTCATTTCATATGTCGCCAATAGAAAAGAAAAAAATTGCAAAAATACGTTAGTGTCAGATTTTAAAATCCTATTATAGCCCCCTTGGCAAAGATTTTCCATTCCAAAATTGTCTTTGCCACAACTACATGCCAGCAGAGTTGCACAGTAAATTAAGTAAGCCTGAATGATTATATATATGCCTTCAAAAATTCTTTATTACAATATTGTCCAACAACAATCCAATTCATAATTCATAAATACTATTTTGACCTTAATAGATAAAAACAAAAAAGAGCCAAGCCAGAATGAGATGGCAGCAAGTGAATAATATCAGTACAAGGTCGATGCGTAATAAAAATATATGTAGATAATGCAGAAATTAATCAAACATATTATACTTTTCCATTTTTCACACTATCATTCACAATCACATTCATAAAAACCCCTCGACAAACCATAAACCAATCAACTGTATTTGTATTCAATTTCAATTCATTCACAACATAATCATTCATAAATCTTCTAAACCACAGTTTAGTTGCATGCAAAATATCATACATACTTGACTTACTATTGGGAAAATGAATTCTTTCTTGAACATCATGCGCATTCACCCCTTTTTTTTGAAGTCTCCATTCAAATCCAACCAAACAACACTTTTATTCATATAATCCCATTCACTCATTACATTTAGGGCATTAATAATTCAAAGCAATCAATCCTTCCTTCATACACCATTTAATCAATTCTTTCTTGCCTTTTGCACTCAACTAAATAAAAAAAATTCTAAGGTATACTCACTTAGCAGCACTGGATGTTGTTGGGCACTGGACTGTAAGTATAGCACAGCCATACTTACAGTCCAGTGCCCAACGACATTTCGGACATTCATGCCTGCTAGCAATCAAATTTTCCTGCATACACCATTCAAATTCATTTGCTCCCTTTTTCTAATAAAGCAAAAGAAGTAATAGTTAAACCTTGCTTACAATGACTTATTCTGAACATCCAGTACTCGCATGTATTACAGAAAAATCGGTCAAGCATGCAAAAGATCAAAATGGTAAAATTATGTATGGGAATTAGGGTTACTGAAGTTGACACAACTAACAGTAATGAAAATTGCAGATACCTAAGGGTCACTTAAAATGGAATTAAAAGATGAAAAGAGAAGGGTAAATAGCTTAGCAAACTTATCGCCCTGCTTGGTGACAAAATTTTTTTTCAGAACCCTGGGGGTGGGTTATAATGGGACCCAACCACGAGATTTTTCCTGGGTGAGCCATTTGGCAAAAAACTTTTATTGCCGAATACACAAGGGTGCTGTGCTGAAAATTGCTGCAACAGTGAATTAAAAAAAGATTAAGTGAATAAATAATTTGCTTCAAAGGAAATACTACTGCTTTAGCTCCCTTAGTTCCATTGTATCAAATTTTGTGCTTCTGGGCCTTTTTATCTTTATGGTGCACCTTATATGCAAATACACAAACCTCTTCCATTTCATTGCATCATGCATAATTGTTTTTTTAAAGTTTAATTTTTTTGAGTCTTTTTTATGATAGCTCTGGGCCACAGCACGAATAAGCCTAGTTTAAAGATATAGACTTAAGAGCAAAATTTAATCACTTATTTGTAGTTGTATATACAGTACCTTGAAAAAGTGCTTTTAAGGTTTTTTATTTGAGAGAATTGTATAATTTAAAATTGTGATGCATTATTTTATGTATGACAATTTTAGTTTTTTTTTAATTTAACAATTTTAACAAAAATATTTGTAAAAAATGTGACTCATTGGAAACCTTTGTTTAATTCATAATTTTTTATTTTCTTTGTATTTTAGGAATTTGGTGGTAACTTTTATAACAATAACTACAATCGTGGACCTCCACAGCGAAGAGAAGGGTAATTTCTTTAAATATCTCTGAGTTTTTTTGGAATAATTGAAATCTCCTAAATTATATTGTAAAACTGAAATAGAATAAAAAAAGTTTATTTTGAATTATATGTAT
The DNA here is from genome assembly GCA_019973975.1 of Trichonephila clavata. Classification (NCBI taxonomy): domain Eukaryota; kingdom Metazoa; phylum Arthropoda; class Arachnida; order Araneae; family Nephilidae; genus Trichonephila; species Trichonephila clavata. Next base: position 85,082 of record BMAO01020286.1, read on the forward strand.
TAACTTATAGATTTTCTTTTTTTTTAAGCATAGAAATGTTAAAAATGAATTGTTATTGATAAATAGCTTGGAATGAATATTTTCTTTTAAATGTATCTCTGTATTTAGTCTTGAAATTAAATTAATTCATCAATATTTTATTTAGGATTATATTTGTCAAATATAATCCCAAATTATAAAAAATTGCTATAAAATATTTTGGTTCATCAGGATTATGTATCTGAACTTTGCATCAAAAATTATTTTAAAAACCAAAAAAGTTTAAAACAATTTAACATAATCCACAATATTTTTAATCATTTTTTTTAAAATCTAGATTCGAAGAGAAGCCTAACCACATTTTGCTCATTACTGTTATAAATCCTGCTTATCCCATTACAACTGTGAGTATTGTTTTTATTTCACAGTAGAATATTTCATGTGGAATTTGCTCTAAATTAAAGTATTTGATTTTTACAGGATGTAATTCATACCATATGCAGTCCCAGTGGAAAAGTTCTAAGAATTGTCATTTTCAAAAAGAATGGAGTACAAGCAATGGTTGAATATCCTTTTTAATTCTGTGTTTGATTTTTTTTTTGTTTTGTTAACAGTGTACTCTCTAAACCAGTTTTAGACTGCACCTATTTAAATCTAGTTTCAATTGCATCTTATTTTCAGATTTTCACAAATCAGCAGTGCAAAATTATCTCCCTTTTTAGTTTGGCAAACCACATGCATACTGAACAGTAACTGAACTATTTAAAATTCTTTTATTAATAACTCTCATTACTGCACCCTCTTTTGAAAAGCATTCAGGACCTGCCTCTGATGCAAGCAGCATTGGTTTTCAACTCACTCAAGTTACCTATTTTTAGATGGTATTAATTATGTGCCCTTTTCAGCCAGCTGTGAAGCAGATTCTCTCTGATTTTCTTATTTTCTGTGGATCCTCGTCCTGTCAATTAACTTTCTTAAACAATTGTGCTTTTTACAGAATTTTTACAGTTAGTAAAATATGGAATTTTAGCAATTAATGATCTATTTCTTTTTATCAAAATTATGAGTGGGTAAAATAGTTTATTTGCTAGGAACCTCCTAATTTTTATGCCATGTGCCGTAAGTTAGTAGTAAACTGATAGAAGTATATGATTTTATGTAAAATCATTTTTCCTTAACATTAATCAAATTTGACAGTTTAGAAGCAGCAGAGAGAGCAAAGCAATCTCTAAATGGATGTGACATTTATTCTGGTTGCTGTACTTTGAAAATAGAATTTGCCAAGGTAACGTTGAAATTCAATTATTCACATTTTTTATTAGCCTTGGTTTTTAAATTTTAATGATTTTATCTTACCAAAGAATTTTTTGCTTTTTTACAGCCCACCCGTCTTAATGTGTACAAGAATGATAATGAAAGCTGGGACTATACCAATAGTTCCTTGGGTATGTTTCTGAAAATTCATTTGAATTTATTTGTACACAATCTATATTAAAATTTTGTATTAAATTTAGTTTATATAGTAGTTTTAATGGTGTGTAAGGGATTTTTGTGTGTTAAAATTCAAAATTAAATTTCAACTGTTATGTTTTTAAATAAATGAAGTAAAATGTTTTTTCCAATGTTTAATAGTATCCCAATGTTAAACTTTTAATGTTTTAAAAAAAGATTCCCCTCTTAAAAATATGACCTTGTATTAACATGATTTATTACTTTATTTTTTTGTGAGAAATTCAATACTATTATTTAATTTTGATGTCATACTGTAATTATAATTCTTTTTTGTGGTAGAAAAAAACTAATTTTAATATCAAAGTTATTAATAATGGGAATATGTTTACAATTTTTTTAATGTACATGGCCGCATTCTTGTATGTTATTTTTGAAAGGCTATTTTAAACCTGTGGAAAGCTTATTAAGTTTTGTTATAAGTTGATCAATTTTCAAGGTAGTTTTTGGTATAAATTATTTATTGTTAATATTTTACATTGAAAGTAATGCTAAAATTTTATGGTTATTTAAAAAGATTAGAAATGAATTTTATTCTAGATAAATTAACCAATCATATGTTATATAATAGAGTAACTCAAAATTTATTTTTAAAATTAACATTTAATTATCTTGTTAAATTAAGAAAAATTATTTGAATTATTTAATTTATATAAATGTCTGGTGTTGCTGAAGCAACTGACTAAAATTTCATTTTGAAATAATATTTTTGAAATAGTAATTATTTTTGTAGTTGCATGATTGTATTATTCTGTACTTGTACACTAAACAACATTGTGACATTGTATTTTTAACATGATACATGCACAAAATGTTCTTACAGTCATGACATTTTATATGTAATTTTATTAAATACTCAAAATGATTTAGTTTTTAGGTTAAAATTCTTTCACTTACATGTTATCTAAAAACACAGCTTATACTTTCAAAATTCATGTTACAAACAGTATAAAGTTCAACAGGAAGTTGCTGAACATTTTGTGAAAAAAAATACTTAATAAATTGTATTTGCTGAAATCAAAACCGTCATTTTTTTTTGTTAATTATGCCTTTATTTTACATTGTTTTTTGTTTTACTTATTTTTATTTTTGAAAATGCAGACAGCTTAGCTTTGAACATTGAAAATGCATTTGATCATGCATATTTTATTTGAACTCAAATTTTAGAGCATTTTAGAAGTTTTCAGAGCTTTTTGAATGGCTCTTTACATTATGTTGTAAACCTTGCAAGACTTTTTTTGTTTGCATATCAATTTTTTTTTACTATCCCATATTGCTGTTGCATAATACATATGCTAAAGCAAGTTGCAATCTTTGATTCACTTGCTTCTTATAATAAGAAATAATGCTGATATTTTAATATACAATAATCAAACAAGCAATGGATTTACATTGCAAAATGTGCCTTTGAAAAGAAATCAGTCTTAGATCAAACTGCAGTTAGAACGTAAACAATTTTTGATGAACAACTATAATATGTTTGGAGGAACATTTTATATGAAAGAATCCAAGTAAAGTTTCTAATGATTCTGTTTATGCATACAAGAAACACTTGCATCAACATGGAGCTTTATAACATGGCCACTTAGAACTATAAAAGGCATACATGGAATAAGTTATGTATATTTATATACTGAGTGATCGGTTCATTCCTATATATCAAAGATTTAACATATTCAAAGATATACATCTGCAACAGAATCAGTGCTGGACATAAAGATACACAAGAGAATATATATGTATAACATTCCACTAATATTGATGGGTGAAACAATGCCGCTGACCAACACTTTTACAAGAACTAGTAAAATTCGACTATTCCATTTATACTTGTTACGATTGTGCAACAGAACCACGGGCATAAACAACAGATATAACTCGTCCAACACCAATCATTCAAGAATAACCATTGAAGAAACAAAGAAGAGACATGGAAAGACAAAACACTCACGCAAACCAAGTTATGCAAAAAACAAACAAAAAACCCACCTTTGATTATCCTCTATCCTAATCCTGTCACTCTTGTATACAGGCGGACTTGTGGAGGTCTGTGCTCATCATCTGAGGTTTCAAGAGAGCGTCTTTCACCGATACTATCCCTCTGATGCAGGCTCATTTACTGTTTAACTTGCTGGGATTTTGAGCAAAGACAGGAAGGTTTGATTCTTGTCTGAATTATTTTAAGCTAGGGCTTGCTAGCCTAACTTTCTTTTTTGTTCACTTTTATTTTCTAGGTGGCTGGAATGGTGGTTTGTCAGTGAGTATATAAATTGTTCTGTGCAACATGCTTGTAAAGTATTCAGTGAAATTTTGAATGCTTTTATTTAAATTTTGAGTAAAGCATATTTTTTTTTAAATGATTTTTCTTTAAAAATGCTAGGTAATTTATAAAACTTACCACATTTTTCTGGTCATAATAAAATTTTCAATTTCAGGTGGTAAGCCTCCAGGTTCTGATAGGCCAGCTTTACTCCAAGAACCTCCACGGGCATATGGGCCACAAGGCAATGCTCCTCCTTATGGTAATTTTTAATTTTGTTTTTTATTCAGTAATTATTACTAACAATCTAGGTGTTGACTTTTTGCATGCATAATGAAAAATTATTTTATCAAGGTGTATTTTATTATATAGATGTCAGAATTGTAAGTATGAATTGTATTCACATGTACACATTTTGTCCTGAAGGGACATACTAATTAGCTCATACTAATTAAATGTTTTTAGTATTTAATTACATCTAATACTGTATATTAGATGTATTACAAAAATGTTAGATAGTATTATGCGAGGTATGGGTGCAATGCTAATTTAATTTTTTTTCAGTTGAAGGCTTCCTAATATTTCTTATTTATGATAGCTTTTGGTGAATCAGTTTATCAATAATTTTTCTTTCGGTTCATCTATTGCAGGTTATTTCACCCATAGTTTCCATAGCAGAAACTCACTACTGCTATCACTTTTCTGTAATAATTTTTATTTATATTTGCATTCATTCATATCTATTTACTCTTTAGCTTGATAATTTTCTCTCGCATTGAAATATTTGTTTTTGTTAAATTATTATTTACTTTGAGGCCAAATTACAATTTGTTTAAAATTATTTCTAATGTGAACATTCATTTGAAAAAAATATTTTTAATTTTTGGTTATACTACTTTTTATACACACACATGGTTTTACCCTCACTAAAAAATATTATAATTCTATAATACATGAATTTTTGTTTTTAAAACTTAACCCGTGTGAAGAACGGGCATTTCAGCTAGTTGTATATAAAATTTCTAATGAAAAAATTATAGTAAATTTTTGTGGATACTTTTGTTGCTCAATTTGTATGTATGTGTGATTATTAGACTAAAAACACTGTTGAATAGTTTTAACAATATTTGTACTTGTTATATTTTAAAATTCTTTAACGAATTTTGATTACTTTGTGAAAAAATTTAGTGCACAAATATTTAAAAAAAATTTGATATTTTTTTAACAGGGGATAATAGAGGACCTCCACCTTATGATGGAGGATTTGATGATTATATGCCTCCTCGGGGACCTCGAGGAGCTGATCCTTATGGACCTCCAGGCCGTGATCCTTATGGTGGCCCTGCTCCACCAGAAAGGTTATTTTATAATTTTTTTTTCCGCCTTAAAAATCATGTTAATTTTTCCTCTGAATTTTGCTGTTTGTAAATTTATACTTTTTCGTATGACTTTGCCTGACATTGAAAATTAATTTAATTAGAATAATTTTTTAATTAATAAAAGAAAAGCCAATATACATAATTGAAATTCACAAACATTTATTAAGCAATGAACTTGATATTATTTTTATTTTAGATGAATGATATATATACGCACTCGTACATCATGTTGAGTTTTCTCGTTCTATACTTTTGCCAAAAGAATTTGTTTTTGCATCATTATTTAAATGCTTAAGTTAAGCATAGCATTTTTAAAAGTGAATATACTGCATTTACTCAAATCTAAGCTGCATCCCAAATTCTCAACATGTTTTTGGGAAAAAATAGTGTAAAATAGTTATCTGATTTTGTGAAATTAAAAGTAAATTATAAAATGAGAATTGATAAGTGAGTTAATTTATTTTTCCATAATTGAATTTTTAAAAATACATGAACCTGTAATTGCTGTAACTGTCATTATCTTGTTCAATTTTCTCCATCCAACAAATTTTTCCACTTTTGATTCTAAGCAGCACTCATTTTTAGTACCATTCACATTTGAAACATAGCATGGCTTAGATTCAAATAAATGCAGTATTTTAATGTTTTTGGAATTAAAGTGAAAGTTTTTGTTAAATGTTGCTCAACTTTGAGAATTCAGGAATGAGAAAATGAAACTGATAGAATTGTAATCAATTTATAATAACTTTGAAAATTTTTTATTAAAAAATAGTGCTCAGTTTTTGGCTTTGATATTTTAAGTGAAGATAGCCTTAACCCCTTTGCGACTAGCGTCCTGTATTCGAGCCAGCACGAAACTCGGACAGTAGCCTAGCATTCCGCACTTGGGACGTTTTTTAAGCTTAGTTTTTTGGCAATAGATGGTATCATATGCCCATAAGGTTTGAGTTGCATGTAGATCTGACCTTCCTCTCAAAATTAGAGAAATATTACAATCACGTGGTTTTTGTTTTATAAACATATGGGGAAGGAAATGTTTCTAAATTAAATGCTTTACGATTGTTCTTCAAATGAACACGTGGTTCTTGTTTATAGTGAGGATGAGAGATTTATTTTCACAAGAGCATTTGGTTTGGGTTTGTAGTGTTTTAAATCGATAATTAGATCTGGTAGACAAAATTATTTTTTTTAACGTTTACAAGGCCGAAACATCGAAAATGTTTAACTGAACTTGGAATATCAGAATGATGCAAAATTGATACTAAATTAGAATCTGAGAGGTAGTGATAATGACAAATAATATATTATGATTGTTCTGTTAATTGCAAATTTTATGATAATGATATTTCAGACATCTGTATGCCGATTACATTGATTTAGACTTAACTATATATACACAAAACCCTCCGGCCGTGGTGGTACGCACGCGTTTGCATCCTTCGTCTCAAAAGGGTTAAGTAAATTCCTGTTTAGGTTCTAATAAGTTGCTTTAAAAAAATCAAATTTTAGGATGTTAGATTTGTTATTCACTTGTGATAACAAAGTTAAGATTTAAAAAAATGTTAAGATTTAAAAAAGTGATCTAATAGTATGTAGATTGAAGAAATACATACTAGAATACTTTCTCTAATCTATGTATTTCAAGATTTTATTTACTAATAAACTGTAAAAATCTACTGAATATTTAATTTATTTTTGTGATTGCAGATTTGGACGAGATCCATATCGGGGAGATGGACCTCCTCCAGTATCTCCCCGTGGTCCAGGTTATGGTCCTGGTGGTCCCCCGCCTCCACCTGGAGCAAATCAGCAAGGATCAGTTATGATGGCATATGGTTTGAATCATGAAAAAATGAATTGTGACAAGCTTTTTAGTGTCCTTTGCTTGTATGGAAACATTGTGCGAGTAAGTGCCTGGTTTAGAGAGATAAAAATAAGTGTTCCTTTTTTGGAAAATAATGCATTTTAATGTTTATTACAATATATAAGTACCAAGCGTTAAATTGTCTGTTTTCAGATTAAATTCCTGAAGAGTAAGGAAGGATGTGCTATGATTCAGATGGGGGATCCTATTTCTGTGGAAAGAGCTGTGTCAAATTTGAATGGAGCAGTATTTTTTGATTCTAAGCTGCAACTTGGGTGAGTTTTTTTTGTTATATATTTGTTGTAGATGATGGAAATACAGTCGGACTTCTATTTAACAAAGTTGCTAAACCCCCAAAAAGTTATAGTGATTCATCATTTTATATACTTAAAAACCACATGAAACAAATTTTAAATTCATGAACACTTACCCATCAAAAAGAAATTCGCAAGGAAAGCAAGAAAAAAAAATAAGCATTGTCCAGAAATACACTATATTTTGAACTTTAAAAAATAATTTTTTATTAAAACTAATGGAATTTTTTGACAACATTTTCTAATTTTCAGCCTACGAGTATTTTATAACCAGTAATTGAAAGCATACACTACAACATGTGTCCTAACATTTTTTTACTTATAAAATATTAGTTTTATTTGAGTTTTTTTTTATTTATATATATAAAAAATTGACCATTTCATTGCTCTATGCGAGTTTGGCACCTGATCCATTGCGTGTGTGATAGAGGTTCATTATGAAGCATAGATAAATGATGTAACTTTCAGTTATTTTGGTGTTAATTGCATTTTATTGTTGAATTTTGCACTAGTTTTGGAAAACTTTAATGCTTTCTTCCTAATAGACCAGTTGTGGCTTAGACAAAGTAACATTGCATGCCTCTTTTCTGAAATTTATTTTTAAAGCTAATTAAATTTTTTAGATACTTTTATTTTTAATATACCTTTTTATTTTCAAAACAATTACTTTATTTCGTATACATTCTTTTGTAAGATTTATTCATTTACAATCTACATTCTTTCAACAGCTAATATATTTATTCCTTGTAATCATGTCCAACTTCTTTTTTTTTAAAATTAAATTTTAAAGTTTGATCTTTGATATATTATTAAATGATTTTTTTAAATGTAATTTTTAAAATAATGAAATAATTTGCTGTTTATTTATACTTGTAGTTTTGTTTTTAGGCATGTTTATATTGCTTGGCTTTGAAGATTTCTAATCCCTTGCTTTGCTTTATTTTCTGGGAGTTTTTAGTTGGAAATTATAATACACTCTCACATACACTAAATATATATATATTACCAAGTTGAAGTGTTTAAAAAAATGTAAAAACATTTAAAATTCATAGATTCTTAACTTTATGAAATGTGTTTTAAATAGAATATTTTAGTACGACTGGTGAAATGCATAGAAAAATGCAATCAATCCAATACTGAATATTGTTATATTATGTTTAAATATTTCCCAAAGCGTTATAAGCACTTCCTTTATTTTCAAAGGATTGCATTGTAGTGGTTTAAAACTTTTCAAAAATACAATTTTTTTTATAAATTTGAAGTTAGCAATGAATATTAGTTGTGTGTTATATCATCAAATTATAACTTTTTTTAGATTTTCAAAACAAGCTTTTCTAAATGACGTTCCTCAGCCATTTTCCTTACCTGATGGGTCTCCATCATTCAAGGATTATATGGGTAACAGGAACAATCGATTTACTAATCCAGAAGCTGCAAGCAAGAACAGGATTCTTCCTCCATCGAAAATGTTACATTTCTTCAATGCTCCATTTGGAATATCTGAAGAACAGATGAAGAAAGTATGTGATATACATGTAGCAAAATTTTTATTTTTGATGAAGGAAATTGCAATATTGTTTTTTAAATTTAAATTTTCTGTCTGTAGGTTTTTGAAGAAAAAGAAGCCAGTCCTCCATCTAGCGTGAAACTGTTCACATCCAAGACCAAGTGTTAGTTATATTTTTTTCCTCAGTTAAATTATATGTGAAGTTCTTTTTATTTATTTAGGAAATTTTTTTACTTCTCACTCTTTTTTTTTTTTAAAAAAAGATACAGGCTATTTTAAAATTAAGTATTTTTATTTTAAGATGACTTTTTTTGCAGTTGTTTGACTAAGCCCGTTTTTAATTTGTACACTTACTTTATTACTTCCATGTTATACAAGAAATGTTATTTAACTCAAAAGCAGTAACACACTCGATTCTAATGTTAGTGATTGCGCATGACTTAAATAAAGGATACAAGCCGTATAAACTTTTCGCTAATACTACATGAATATTTGCAAGTAGAACTGTCATATTTTGTTCAAGTTATTGTAGTTTTATTGTCCTTGGATAGTCAATAAATAGCATGTTGAACTATTTTTTGCTTGCCTTTTTGACAGGGCACAAAGTGTTATGTGGCACACTTGTAGCTTCATATTTTTCTTGATGGAGTTTTTAAGTTAACATTTGGAAATTTCCTTTCGACTCGAATGTTTTTTGTTCATCGCTTTTCTCAAATTAACTTTCGCCATCATGATTAATATCCATTATTTCATCACTCTTCCCTTGCTTGATCCGTTTTAACTTCATCCAATAGAGATCGCAGATGCCCATTTATTTTTTTATATATATAATCTGTTTCAACTTCATCCAATAGAGATCGCAGATGCCCATTTCTTTTTTTATATATATAATCTGTTTATTTACTCTTATAAACCATAATTAGTCTTGCAACACAACAATGAAAAACACTTAGTCATTCACAGGAAGTAAATGTAGTCTGTTAATAGAAAATATTTTGGAACAAAAGTGGTTGCTCAGGAAAGTCAGTCACCCCAAGTGCTTAAAAGATTGTAAATAAACATTTTCCACTCACAAAAAAAGAGATGTGAAAAATACATTTCAGTTCCCAAGAAGACTTTAATATAGGAGGATACTGATGTCATTCTTAACAAACTAACAGTTTTCTCAGAATTAAAGATTTTGTGAGCCTAAGGTGACTGTGCCTTGTGTGACTGCTCCTAGGTTAATAAACTTATAAAGTGATTTTAATGCTTTTTGGAATGAAGTTGTGTAAATTTTTTTGTAAATGTTCCTTTTTCAAGTGGATGTAAATATGTGTGTTTAAGTGAATGTGTTCCTGCATTTTATTGCATAGAATGCTGTAATTTTAAGCAGATTTTTTTTTTTAATATTGATTTTTATTAGCAGCTAATTTAAGTAACATTGAAATATAAATGTTTATTCAGATTTTTGTCAGTTAAAATTTAATGTTGAAAAACATAGGAGTATCTAAATTTTTAATCCTAGAATTCGATAACTAGTTTTGACTCTTTAAATTTTTTAAAAATATATTTATTAAAATGATTTTTTTAAAAATTTTAGCTGAAAGAAGCTCATCTGGTTTGATTGAATTCAGCACTGTTAACCAATCATTGGAAGGATTGGCTCTGTGCAATCATGTGCCAATTCCAAATCCATGTAAGTTTTCCCTATCTTGGCATCATTATAGTTCATTTATTCCCTACTAATTGAGTAGTTTCAGTTTACATTTTCTAAAATTTAAAGACATTTCTTAACCTAATTTTAAATTTGTTAAAATCTCTGAATATATTCATATTAGCATGCAAATCTTTGTCTATATTTTGATAATATTAATAGAAAAAAGCGTGGTAGGTTATGTTAAAGAAACCAAGAGAAAAGTGGATTTAAATAGTATTTTACTATTGTAAAGTAGTTTAATAGATAAATAATAGTTGAATTTGTGAAATTTTTCAATAAAGTTTTTTTTTTACATTTATTGGAAATTTTTATTTAATTAGCGCAACTTTATTCATTACATCACTAGAAGCTGAAATATAATGAAGCAAATTTGATTTAAAATAAATGATAGAAATATCTACAATTTCAGTATTTTGCTCCTGTTAAAAAATGAAAAAGTCCCCAAAATTACATTTTAAAAATGCCTGGCTGGGTGATATAATTGGTTAGATGGCTTGTCTTGTACGCCCAAGTTTGCGAGTTCAACCTCGACCCAAGTCAGTGGATTTTCATGATGCAAAAAAAAATCAACAGCGTCCATATCATATGATAATGTGGTATGTTAAGAATCCTTAGAGTGCCTGTTTGGCTTGGATGCTCTCAGCAAAATTAACTTCCTTGTACAGTTTTGCATTGTCAGAAGCTCATGTTCCTCAATTGTTTCCTTTGAGAAGGAAACTAGGTGTCAAAATTTAATTATGTCAGTTGGTAACCATTTATATGGTGCCACTCTAAAAATTGATACCAGCTCTCAGAATGTACTTGATCTGCAATGGCAATAACCAATCCGCGGCCCCATTGGGGGAAAAAAGAAAATTTTAAAAATGTCACGAGACAGTAATATTTTTAGTACAGGATATTTTTATTAAATGTTTTCATTTGAAAACATTTTTTTTTTCAGTTTTAAACTCTTAGTTATTAGAAAATTTTTTTTATCGTTCCAAGCAAGTTGAATTTTTTTTGTATTCGTATTGTTTTTGCTCGTATTTAATTTTTATTTGATGTTTAGAATAAAATGTTCTGCCTATGGCCTTTTTGATTAATTGTTCGTAAATTAATGCATCAGTTTTTTAAAAATTTTAGCATTGTAATTGGTAGTTCAGGTAATTATTGTTCTGGGAATGTGCAATTATTAAAAATATGAAAACCTAAGTTGCAAAGGACTAAATATCATCTTGATTAGCTTGATATGTGGCATTTTAAGCTCTCAATTCACCTGCCATGTGGAGGGGCTGATGCATGTTGAAATCTGTTGGCTCAAAGTCCTTAAGTTGATAAGGTGTGAAAGTTTGGGGAGAGAGGTGCAATCTCGAGTATTGCCTTGATGTTGGAGGTTAAAAATTACATTGTCATGCTCAACTTTAAAGAGCGGCATCGATAACAAACTGAATTAGCCCTCTGAATTCAGCTACTAATTTACAACTGAATTCATGTATATTGTTCACTGCTGGTAAAATTAGGGCTGTTTAATTTTTTTACGAATGTAAACTAAGTGAATAGAATACATTAGACAATTATGCCCTGATATCCAGTTTGTCAAGTTACATTATGTGGCTCAAGACAGAATTGTAACAATTTATTTTACAAATTAAAAAATTAACATTGATTAAGTTAGGTAATAAGTACTTGCTTTCTTGGTATTCTGACTTATGGTAAATATTGAGATTAGTTTGAGTATTATAATGTCTCATTAAGGGGTCATACATGCTCAAGATGAGAACAATTCAGTATCTATTACAGATGGAGGTCTGGAAATAGAAAGTTTGCTGCTGGTCTGAAAATTCATTATAGAATTAGTGACTTTACCTTTTTACCTCTTGGAAAAATTATTGTTGTAGAATATTTTTTAATTAGACATAGCTGAAATTACCATTCAGCCATTGGCGCTTTGTCTTTCATGGGTTTGAATTTGAGGTCATAATTTGGAGATTTGGCATGAGAATGTTGTATGGTTTCTATCATTTCATGATCCATGTAAGGTCAAAGATTCACTCCCCTCACAATTTGTTTGGAATTATCTTCTGACTATTTTCACTTGAGAAACCAGGTGACTGTTGGCTTACATCGGAAGATAATTGGATCTTTAAAGGAGTTAGTTCAGAAGTGGGTCTGCTGTTTTGTGTACTTTGTTCTGTCTTGAACTGTTTTGCCTAAGTTTCCAATGTAGCTCATAAATGATGCATATTAACTGAACCATCTTAATTATAGATACATGTGTTCTAGTTGTATGACACAATGTCTGTATTTTCAGAACATGTGTGCTATATCTCTTCAGTCTTATTCACAATATTTAACTTCTCAAGCTTATCTGTACTAACAGATACTTTCTGCATTGAAATGAGTAATTTTTGTGATAGGTAGCATTTAGAGCTCTGAATCCTTTATCTTTCCTGCAGCTCCATTTCATTCATTGAGTGAAAGGGAATAATCACCAAGTGTATTATATTGAAAATCAGTGTACATAACCCCACTAATTCGTAGTTTTTGTATTGATCTTTAAATTTTTTTTTAAAGTTTGTATATAGGGCTTCTAATTGTTAATTCTGTTTTAAATATGTGTACTAATGTTTCACCATCTAATGAAGACATTATTGAATGAAATTGGTTATTTCAGTAGATATTCTGAAACAAACTGACTCAATAAATTGAACCAAAATTGTATATATTCTTCTTAATGAAGGAAATTTGAATTGTTACCTTGGCAATTTCATTATAGAAGTCCTCTTTTGACACTACATTTTGTCCATTTGTTTGCTATGATTGTTAACGCACAATTGAAAAACCTAGCATGTGATCTTTTCCAATTTCATTATATTAAGATAAAATAATAATAGAAAAAAGCACATTAAGGTATTCACTTTACTATGATTTTCTTAATAGGAAAGGTTTATTCTATAACTGTCAAATCAAAATTTTTAGCAAAATACTAATTCCCCTCCCCCTATTTTTCTTTTGATCTTGAATTGGTGCTGATTGTTAAAATCAGTATCATTTGGTAAGAACAGGTATGTTTTTCCCCATGTCTTTCTTGAGTATTATCTACCTAATATCCTTCCATCACATAAATATTTTACTGAACATTTTTCGTTTCTGAAAAATTCTAATTCCTATGAATTTTGTATTCCAATCCTATGTTTGCTAATCGCAAATATTTAGTCTTATTTTTCCTTGTTAAAATCTTTCAAAAAAAGATTTTTCTATGCTAAAATTTACTTCAAAAATTTAATTTTTTAAAAATATTTGTTAAGATATTTTAGGGTGTGATTTGTTTTAGCATGAAATATTTATTTTATTCCAAAACAAATATCTTGGGCTTTTTTAAGAATTTCATATAAAAAATGGTCTGGTCCCTAAAATTGTATGTTATTGAATAAAAATTTAAAATAAGTTATATACAATAGCTTAGCGTTTAAGACAATGGAGTAACAAATTGTGTTTTTGTTGTCATATGTAATTATCCCTTCATTTTTTCCATATATTTGTGGTATTGAACTTTGACTATTCCTTAAAAGTAATTTGCTTTTTGTACTTATAATTTTGTTTCATGTATTGTGTGTGGATATTGATTCCTTTTTTTTTATTTTAGCTGGAAAATTCCCTTATATTCTGAAGTTGTGCTTCTCATCTACTGGTAGTGGAGGTGGAGGCCCTGGTCGAGGTGGCCCTCGAGGTGGTGGATACTAATGTTTCTGGACATTTACATTATTATTAGATGTATCACAAATAGCATGTTTTTAAACCCGACTGACTACTTTTTGTTGGTGTCCAGTTGTATTGAGAGTCAAGTTTGGTTACGACGAAAATTTCCATTTTCATCCTTCTCTTAGTTCAAGCATATGTAAACATTTGTGAATGTGTGATTTGAATAATAAATGTATAAGTAACAACTCATAATCTTTATTATTTTATCTACAGTACAACAATGAGTGATGATCAATAAGAAAATAAACTACGAAATGTTAAGATGCAGATTTTTCTCTTTAAGGCAATGAATGGTGAAGCTGGTCCAGGGAATTAGAGGGCAGGAAAGTTTTTTCTTTCTCAGTGACCTCCTTGTAGTATAGGTTTTCACAATGAAATCTTGAGGTGGTACCTGAAAGCGGTAAAATATAAATTAAGATGAAATAATTAGCTCAATATTTTTAAATATAACATGAAAGTTTATGGTTCTTCATATAAATGACAAAGTCATAAATTATAGAAATTGTAATGTTGAGATAAACTTGACTTTTTGGAAGGAAAAAAATTAGACAAATTTCAGGCCTTACAGTTAGGATATTTTTGCCAGTTGTAATTAGAGAAAATATGAAAGTAACTGAAAGAAAAACAACTCATTAAAATAAAAAATAGATTGATTTGTGAATAATTGATACTTTTCAAGAGGAATAACAATATAGTGCCAAGTTCTCTAACTTTTAATACTCAATGACGCCATTACATTACTATTAAAAAGTAATTCTACCTATATGCATAAAATCCAACTGACAAATACTGAAAATCCAACTAAAAATAAGACTCTTTACCATTTAATACCTTCACTTGTTTTAGGAGTAAGGTATTCAAAAAATTTTTTTTAGCCTTAATGTTAAAAATTAAAGAACCATTTCTTTCTAAGTAGTAAAAATTCCGAATGTAACTTCTTAAAACTTTACATCCATTGACCCTTGATTGCAGCCACCATATATATATGCTTTGCTCAGTTGGTATGTTAACTAACTGCCTTGTCGTATGTATACGCTTTTCCTAGATATGATCCCTTGCATTGGGTTGCTATCAAAATGATCTTGACAGTGTTTGTGAAGGATTTACTTATTTATACTTTTCCCCAAATACACTAAGTAACTTATGCCACCTGATTGACTGTAACATCAGATCGAGGCTCATGAAATTAATCGTAGCTAAGGGCTAGATTTTTATGCCTGTCATTAGCCTTAGCTTTGAACACCATGTAGGTAACAGTACGATTTTGCTCAGTTTCACCCAATTTTGAGGGAGAACTTCTTGGGGTGGTTAGGGGCCTCCACCAATTTCAAGAGGACTTGCGGCTTGACGGCTTTCTAGAGTACCCCCATGTTGCACAGGCACTATTCATTTACAAACATCGGTGCCTTCTCCAGGATTTGAAGGCAGGCCCTACACCACCTCAGTCAACGTCACTAACCACTATACCTGAAGGGGGGCTCAATACACTATAAATGGTGGTACTGGGGAATGAATTGTGTAAATTTTCTTTGGCAGTTAAGGGAATAAAATGGAGGATTTATAATTTTAACTTTTATTGCAATACATTTTATTATAGCAAGCAAGTATTGGAACAGCATCATAAAAGGATTTAAAAAGCCTTTTCGGCTTTTGGAACCTGACAACAAGTTTGTTTATATATATATATGTATATTACAGAACTTATTGCACAAATTAAAGAAAAAGATATTTTCAGTATTTAGTTTAGATTTTGAAGATCTTTTTAACTCAATTAATATTGATATGATAAAAACACTAGTAAAATTACATAAAGATAATTTGTTTAAAAATGTCAAATATGATAGATTTGGTTCTCTACTTAGGTTAGTTCTAAAAGAGAATTATGTTTATCATAATGGTAATTATTATCAACAGATTAAGGGTCTACCACAAGGTGGCCCAGCTAGCAACTGTCTTGCCAATTTATATTTACATTATTTTGAAAATAGTTTCACATACAACTTAGAATTTTATTTTTTTCGTTATATAGACGATATAATCATTTTTGGCAAGCAAGACAACTTAATACCTAATATTAATTTTTATCCACAATATCTTAATTTATTACAGACAAATAGTAACAGTTACGAAGCAAATTTTCTTGAAATAGAAATTAAATTAAAAGATTATAAAATAGTTACTAATATTTATGATAAACGAGAAGACTTTAATTTCAATATTATAAAAGTACCGCATTGGGAGAGTTAATGTGCATGTATCTATATTCAGAAATATTGTTCTTAATTACACACTATGCAATAAATTTCTAGTTTCTAATAAATCAGAAAAAATAAAAAATTATAAACATTTTACTAAATACTGTTTAATTCAAAACTACCCTATTAATTTTATTAATAGATATTTAAATAATGAAATTCTAAATAGTAAGGATTAAATTTCCATAGTTTTAAAAGGTTTATATTATAGATTTATTATTCTTCCTAGATAGTTTTAAATACCCCCAGTTTCTAGTTTTAGATAAAATTACTTTTTTAGAATATATTATAACTTTTAAACTATATTAAGAGTCTAAGATAATGGTAGTATGTTTACATTTCTTATTTTATTATTTCTATTCTTTTCATACTTTTGCTAAGTGCTATTTTTCAGCCTTTGCTTTGTTTTGAAATTGTATTTGGGTCCAGAATCTGGCAATAATTTGTTTATTGTACTCAGATTTAGTGCTGGCTCTGCATTTCAGTATGCAATTTTTGGGTAAGTTACCTCTTCCTTATAATGGATTTAGAATTCCTATCCATTATTTCCAATTGGTATTTGCTCGGTATTATTAACAAAAAAAGGGGAAGGTTGGCTGGCCAAAAAACATGTTCAACCCCACTTTTATACAGAAGGATTTTTTAAGAAAATTTTATGTATACTAGCTGTCCTAAGTCAGCAATGTTGATAATACTGAAGCATCCATTCTTTTGTATTTTGCTCTGTTGTTTCAATCTTTCATATCTCCTTCTAAATTCTGTTGTATTGTTATCTGGCAATTGATATTCTTCTGAGTATTGATCATGTGGTTCATCTCTCTCTTGTAGAGAAATTTTGATTATATATATATAGTATGGTGAAGTAGATGGGGGTTAGTCAGGAATTTCATGCTCACATGTTAACTTTATACTTGTCATAAGTTTTCAGTAATGTGAGATATTTATGGTAAATTATTTCTTGATTTATGAAATTAGTTATGAATAAGACTAACACATTATTTGTTAATTTAACTTGTTTTAAAAACATCCTTTTTAAAAATGATATTGGTTCTCAATTTATCATTTCACACTTGCAAGAAGTATTGTACAAACATATTTTGATGTCAAGGGCCAGAAATAGTCTGATGTAATTCAAAGATGGGGTTTTGGTGTGTGGTCAGTAGAACAATTAATTATCAACAGTAAAAACATTAACAAAAGTGGTTAGTGAAGGTAAGAATTCACAATAGATTTGACAGCAGCAAATTTTGGACTAATATAAATTGTAAGATCAATTGGTTTCTAAAAAAAGATTAAAATATTAGTAATGTGGAAAAACTGGATTGCAAATGAAACAACCTGCAAACTTCGATTGATCAGATGATGAGCCACTTCCTAATAAAGTAAATTCAGTTAGCATGACCATTGCTCTCCTTAAGACAAACATATGCCATAATTTATAAAGAATTATGCATATAGCAAAAAAATTTGTTGCATAACTTTGCAAATGTTTTTAGTATAGTTGCATATAGAATTTAGATTTACATGAAATTTAAAGCCAATTAAATAATTTTTGCAAATTATTTACGTTTACAAAACAGATCTAAAGTAATTAATAATTTTTTAAAATTTTCACTATGCTAATAAAAATAAGATCTAAGTTTAAATGTTTTTGTGTAAGTTTCTGATTATTCTGTTGTGCTTATAACCTCAACACCCATGCAAATGTATGTAATCCTGTGCAAAATTTAAATTTGTTTAAAAAAACCATTTTTTTAAGCCTTTTTTTTCCCAATCCCAAAAATTAATTGAATGAATAAAAAGTTTTTTCTCTGGTCTCAAAAAGATAAAACTAGTGTTTTTGACAATTTCATTGGAAAATAGATGCTCCATTATTATATATTGCAAATATAAAATTTAGCAAAAGTATATTTCATCACACATCTCGGTTTTAAAAGATATTTATAGAAGAAACAAACTTTCATTTATGAACCAATATTGGAAAGGGAGAAATTGCGCAGAAGAGGAATTTTGGGAAGGAAACATTTAAGGTATTTGATAAAACACTCGATCAAGTATTGTGAATTTTATCCCAAACACTTTTAATCACTTTTTAAAAGTATTGTTTTAATTTATATTTAAAAATATCGTTATATAATATGAAAATTTTGAGGCATTTCAACAGTCTCTAAAATATACAAAATCAAATCAATTAAGTTATAAAATAATGCAAATACTTTACTTAAACAAGCTGAAAAAAATTAGGCTAGTTTTTAAGAGCATGCAGGTTATCCTTAGTCACTTCTCTTTAATTTTGAGCAAAGAAGGATAAGATGTTCCAACACTTTGCTCACCATCAACATTGCAGTCACAAAGTTTGGAAAAGCACATGTTAAATCTGTTGAAGGTACACTTGTACGGAATTGTGTGATTTTATAATTTGTAAGTGGTTAAAGAACAGTCTTAGCGGAGGTCCGAAAAAATTTCATCAGAAAAGAGTGTGTTACAAAGAGTGAGAACATTTTCGTCATATTTTTCCTTTTGAAAAGATTTTATATTAACAGATGTCAGTTCCACGGTTGATTGCGAACTTAGCCAAGAAATCGGCCGTTTCAATTCCAAAAATTCCAGTATGGCCATGTGAACAAAAGTAGGTTGTGTATTCTTGAGAATTTTATGGCTCTTTTGAATTTTTACAAAAACATTATTGTGAGACAAAATATTTTGCAAAGTTTCTGCAAAAAGCAAGGGATAGTACGCTGATACTAAAAATTTGTCAATAAAAAAAGTACATTCATCGCGAAGGTTGGATCCTAGCAGAGCCCACACCCTTGGCGCGAATTATTTTGGTGATAAATTGCGCTATCTTGGTAATTCTCTACTTTGATACACTAGATATGGTAAACCTAACTATTTCTGGAATTTTTTTAATTTTGTCGGCGGGCATTTTGAATTTCGTCGATGGGCACCGAGATGGAAGTATGGCTGCGTATATACGTGGGTATACGTTAGAATTTTTACTTTGTTGAATGCGGAAGGTAAGAGAGAAAGAATTGATTGAATGGTGTATGCTTCGACATATGAATGTCCTAAATGTAATGAGCGAATGGTGTCCTAAATGTAAGAACGAAAGAGTGTTGTTTTAGATGGATTTGAATGGAAGTGTTGGAAAAAAAAAAAGGTGTGAAAGCGCATGTTTGCAGAAGTATAAGAAATAATTCGTGGTCTGCTGTTACGCTGTACCCTCCACTCGGAAAAGATCAGCATTAAGAAAGTAATTGCAGTTTATTATTTTTTTTCTTAAATGTATTTGATAAATTTATATATTGTTTACATATATTTTCATTATGCATCCCCCTTGTCCCGCTATATTCACTTGCCGCCCTCTCGTTTTGGCTTGGCACTTTTTTCGGTTTGTCGCCAAGGGTGTGGACTCGCCTAGGATTTTACCATGCGTGCTTTTTCCGAGAAAGCCACGCATACAATCAAAAGCCCGAAATACTTAATTTCCTTTACTGAATCCATCCAAGAGTGAGTGAGGTGTATAAAAGTGGATGTGTTCCGTATAAAAATAAACAGATTTAAATTGAAGATTTTGACTTATTTTATCTTAGAATAATTTCATCAAACTATGGATAAAGACGTAATAGTTAAAATTGTTTAAAGTCAAAATTTGGGCTGCAAAATTTTTAAAGATGTCTTAAGAAAAGTCGACAGCTTATGGTCTTGGAGAATGATCTTGGTGGCCGCAGTAGCCTAGTGGTCAAGGTAACAGACTCGTGGCCAGCTTGTTAAGAATTCGAGCCTAGTACCGCTGAAGACTCGCCGTGTAGGGGAGCGATGTATTTTAAATCTGTTGAAGGGTGTCTGCTCAGGTGTCGTCCTTGTCACTTGACCATGGTTCAAAATTACGAAGACGTTGCCAAAAGCCCTCGAGTAGCTGAATTGTGCGTCGTTAATATTCACTCACTGGAGAATGATCTTTGTCAAGGTTTAGTTTTAGTTAAGCAGCGACATTTAATGTGCATCAGCCCCTCTATACGACAGATCTTCAGTAGTACCAGGATTCGAACTCAATACTTGCTGTCCACGAGTTTTTTACCATAACCACTCGTCTACTGCTGCCATTTAGATACGGTAGGAATAGCGAGTGTTCTATTTTCTTGCCGACGGAAAATGTCAAATTAGTGCCTCTCCTCCCAATGCTGAATTGGGGTTGCGGTGGTCAAGTGTTCATGATCGCGAACGACTTTGGTTCTGTCGAGTCATGGGTTCGAGTCTTGACGTCACTAAAAATCCGTCATGTTATGGGATTGATGCACATTCAAGGGACACAGTACGATTCAATTAACAAAAAATCAAATCTAATTTTTTCAACCTAAATTATCTCTATGTATGATTTTCTATAACCTCACAAAAGTTAAAAGCTCTTAACTTTAAAAAAAAACAAAAAAAAACACAGAATTATGATAGCTTTTACGTTCATTTTTATTCACATCCCTACGGCAAATCAAAACATTAAACTGACATTTCAGAAAGATGAAATAACTAGTTTACCTTCCATTTAAAATACTAAGGCTTTTTTTCTATTGTGTCTAGTGCTTTAAATTTTTTTTTTTATCTATTGCTAATAGTACATATAACAGAAGTTGGTATGGATTTTTCAATCAAAGCAATATTTATTTTTTAAAAAATAATTGAACTCAGAATTTATACACATTTTTGTAAGGAATTTTCGATAATCATTCATAAAACGAAGTATTATACGAATACCAATAATGTTAACGCAAAACTCATACCAACTTTTGAAAACATAGTTTGACGTACTTGTAAATCACATTTCATGCTTGTACGTAAATTTTTGTGGGACTGGAGTAGCATTTTAATATCCTTAACAAATTTTAAGTT
Organism: Trichonephila clavata; assembly: GCA_019973975.1. Lineage (NCBI taxonomy): Eukaryota > Metazoa > Arthropoda > Arachnida > Araneae > Nephilidae > Trichonephila > Trichonephila clavata. Next base: position 106,476 of record BMAO01020286.1, read on the forward strand.
TTTTTCTTAATAAAAATTATACTTAAAAAAACAACAGCTAAAAAGCACCCTTTTATAGTTAATCGAACTAAGTTGTAACTTAATCTCTTAGTCGTCAATTCTGGAAATGGTATCTGAAATTAGTCGCCATAGATCTGAAAATGGGAAACCGTTAATCTTGATGATCCTGATCAGGACAATAGAACACAATTTTTAAATTATTGTATTGTCATTGACAAGTGAGCAAAATTTCGAATTAATCTGATCTTTTAAATTGGGTAAAAATTGAGTTCAAAGATTCTGTTTCATACAAGTGAAGCTTATAAAAAGGTGTTAAAAAATTAGATGGCCTAGCTTTTTATGAAATTTTGAGCACAAAATCTGTTTTATATAGTATACACACATAGGAGACAACCAAAACAATTGTGAAAATCCTTAAATTAAAAATTTTTGCGTAAATCATACCATGTCCCCTTAAATCTATCGAAGCTCGTTTGGGTATGGAAATTTGGACAGTTGGTGTCTGTCAGATGTCGTCTTATCCAATGCCGTTTTATCCATTGGGGCGGGCTCCCAGGGGCCCGGATAAGCTGGACTTCACCAGATTTCTTGGTTATAAATTTCGACCCGCCAGCGCCAAGGGGGCATGTAGATTTTTTGCGCCCAGGCCCGAAATGAGTTTAAATCGGCACTGGTCTTATCACATTACCATGGCAGAAATTTAGGAGATACGTCGCCAAGTCTTTATGTTCCAACTTTATGATAAACAATCAAAAGTTCATTATTGATTAGTAGAAGCTTACAATGGGTCAAAAAAGAAAATTGGAACATTTGGTGATTGAGGGTAAATAGTTTTAGCACTAAGCTGCTATACTGTTATGAATTTTTGCGCCAAATAGTTGCAAATTTCGCCAAGTAGAGGGAGGGGATAATATAACAATATGGTAATTTCATTTTTTGGGGTTACTCTTATTTTCCCCTTTTTCTGTTTAGTTAGCTATGCTAGTAATGGTGATTGTGACGATTATACTTACAGTTGATTTCAAAAGGTTGTTTCAAATGTTATTTTCCGATTCGGATGTTGTGTTGTATCATTAACATGCTTCATATATGTTTCATGTTGTCTTTTGGATATTTGCTTGTCTTCTATATATATCTGGAATCATGGATATCGAAAGAGTTACTGGTGAGTACAGATTTTTTCCCCTTACAGGTATGAAAGCTCTGCTTTTTAATAACAGTGGGCACAAGAATTATTCAAATTCTCACTTTTTATTGATTTTTTTGTGTTTTCTTGGCTTAAGAATTTGCTCAGCTGTTTCTAAATGTGATAAATATGAAAATTGTCTGTAGAAGTATTGAATTAGACAACCAAATTTTTCATACCAAAAATGTGTTACCTACAGTTAAACATGGAGGAGGTTCTGTTATGATTTGGGGTGCATGGCTAGCAAAGGAGTTGGTAATTTGTGTTTCATTGATGGGGAATATGACAGCTCGAACCTATATTGATGTGTTGCGAGATAACTTGCCACAAAGTGCAATAAAATTGGGTATCAGTAATTCGTACTATTTTCAGCAAGACAATGATCCCAAGCACACTGCCGGTATAACAAGTATGTGGTTGCTTTATCATGTATCCAGAAAACTTGCCACTCCACCACAATCACCAGACTTAAATCCTTTGGAAAATTTGTGGAATTCTGTGGATTTAAAATAAGAAAAAAGGAAGATTTCAAGTAAATCTGCCCTTAAACAAGCCCTTATTGAAGAGTGGTCGAATACTGACCCTATTGTTACAGAAAATTTAGTTAAATCAATGCCAGCAAGATTACAAGCAGTAATAGATGCTAAAGGAATGCATACTAAATATTAGTTATTTGAAATTTGCTTAGATATTTTATTTCTTTTGTATTCATGCAGGTGTGCAAATACTTTTTTGACACGAGATATTTTAATTTTGTTACAAAAAAGCATTGTTATTTAAATTATCGTAATTTTTCTGTTTGTTTTGGATGATTAAACTTATTCTGACTTGGCAATACCAATTTTTTTTATTTCTTAATGCTTCTTTTTATGAATTGCAAACAAAAATGTAGGTGTGCAAATACTTTTTTTACCCACTGTATATTAAATATTGAAGCCTAAATTCGCGCTTATTCAAGTGACGCTAAAGCTTCAAACTGAATATCAAATTGCTGCAAATTGTTTTCTTCAGACTGATTTTTTAAATTTTGTTTCAATTGGAAGTAATCCAATTTTAAATAAAGCCACATTTATGCTATAGAAATGGTTAAGTAGCTCTCAGAACAAATGCTTACATAATCACTACCAGTTTTAAGGTTTAAATTTATTTGGAATTAATCATCAATGGAAAAACTAGAAGGGAAAAAAATGCCTGATAAATGAGATATTCCAATTGTGATGACTTTCAAAGGGCAACGCGAATCAATTTTACGAAGATATTGAAAGTAGGTTGCAATAGGTCAACTGAAAAAAGAAAATGGCAAATAAGGAATCCGAAATTGGACTAGTAGATGGAGTTCTACAATGTTTCCCAATAAAAGTAGGTCAAACTTCGTTCAAAATGTTCTAGATTTTACTAGAAAAGGTGTACTTGTTTTTATGCCAGCTGTAGCTTCAATGTGCGACAAATAAATGAATAACAAAATCAAATCAAATGCATGCTTAAAATTCTAAGAAATGTATGCAGTATAAAATAAAATTGAAATTTTTTTTTTGCGCATCTAATTTGAAGTTTTTTTGATACCGTCTAATAATCAAATACAGATGTTGATTAATAGTAATCGGTTTTAATTTTGAGATATAAAATTCATATATATAAAAATATTTAACATAAAATATAACTACTTTTAGCAAACATAAAAAAATTAAATGCATAATATGTGTGCTTTTAAACATGTTTATTAAAATAAGAAATAGACAACATAAAATATAAGTATTCCCCCATCATTATAGTTAAACAAAAACATAAATAAAACCTTTAATGCGAACCTACTGCTTACACTGCTCTACTTTCACATCGCATAATCAGGTGCATAATGTGTAACTTTCAATTTGACACAGGGACCGCGGTAGCCAAGTGGGCAAGGTATCGGACTCGAGGCTGGCGTGTCATGAATTCGAGCCCAGTACCACTGAAGACCCGCCGTGTAGGGGAGCGATGCACGTTAAATCTGTCGAGAGCTCAAACGTCCTCCCGTTGGTGTGGTAGTTAGATGGGGTGCCAGCTCAGATGTCGTCCTCGTCACTTGACCATGGTTCAAAATTACGAGGTCCGTCGCCAAAAGCCCTCGTGTATATAGCTTAACAGGGCGACATTAATATTAACCCACTCACTCAATATGACACGATTTTAAGCATTCATTTGTTAAGCACATTTTTTTGCGGTCTCTAAATATTTTCATATGAGGAAAGGTTTCTTACTTGGATATGTAGAACCAAAAGCGGAAAGCAGTGTACATGCACTATTTTCTCTCTTCAAAAAATTAAATCTCTTAAGTAGTGACAATAAATAATTTACAAAATAGCTATAAATTTATCTTTAGAATCATCTTTCAGATTTTTTTTGGAATTCGGTAAATGTCCATAATTGTGAAAATGTTTGTCAAATTTATCAACTTCCATCCACTCAAAAATTGACAAATTGTTAGAGTAGTGCAGAGTGCCACTGAGAATTGTACCGCGTGCCATAAGTTGCCGACCCTAGTTTATATCATAAGCCAGCAAAGTGTTTATGCTGTACATTTTTTTAAACTTTGATTCGACCTTTGGATAATGTAAAAATCACATTATAGAATCAATCAAAAAGACTCGTTTGCGAAATTAGTTAACAGAAAGCTGTAGTGTGTTAGAATAACATTTTTGTGAATTATTCCGTATTCATTGACAAAAAAAAAAGTTTTATGATTAATGGGAAGATGAGAAGGATTAGAGTGGCATAGAACTAGAATGGGAAGTTAACAAATATTTATTTTAAAAATCTGAAGAATGTGGCAGTGACGGGGGGATATGCGTAGCCGACTGACTTAATATTTTGATTCCCTGTAAAAGTGATTCATTTTTCTCTCGTGAAATTAAAAAACAAACAAACACGTACAATATTTTGATGAATTGAAAGGAATTTCAAAGACTAACGTAGCTTGGTTTATGAATTGAAATTTTCGAAACGCAAAAACTAGATAAGATATTCTATAAATTAAGGATATAATTATGCGAGATATGTATTAAAAATGCGATATTCGGGGAAATTTGTTACGTGTGCTTATAAAATTGATAATATTCATGAGATAATTTTTATCTTTAGTTGCCGCGTTAGTCTAACGGTTATGGCTAAGAACTCGTGGGCGGTGTAATGCGGGGTGGAGACTAGGTCATGTCGAGGGGGAGGCTCAATGTCCTACCGTTGGTGTGGTAGTTAGGAGAGGGGGTGCCAGCTTTGGTGTCGTCCTCATCACTTGACCGAGGTTTAAAATTATGATGTTCGTCGCCAATAGATTTCATGTTGCTTTATAGGGCAACGTTAATATATCGGCGGCCTAATTATCAGAATACGTAACTCCATCTGGGGTGCTAATTTGATATTAGAGCTACGCGCCAAGTTGTTGCTTATGTTCGTCTAGATGGACGATAATATTTCAGTATGGTTACTTTGATATTTTTACGTAAGGTAATGTGGTTGCCATGGAAATGGCGTATATTATAGTCAATTTTTATTGGTTTTTTTCCGTGGTAACCCTATTAATTTCAAACGATTTTAATTAAATTTCTTTAAAAATTTAACTATTTTCATTGCATTCATTTCTCAAGCTACTACTTCAGTCTGCAGTATTTTGTACTACTTTCGAATGTGGATATTTCTAATGTCATTTTTTTTAAAAAAAAAAAGAATGAGTGCTGTGCTTTTAATTATTGCAATAAATCGCACATTTTCCCTTTATATTATTTTTAAATAATGTATTTTTAAACGTTCAATGAAATTCAGTGCAGGAACACGCAATTTTCGGAATATTGCAAGTTATCAGCACTTATTAATTTATATTCATTATTAAATTTTTCATATTGTGTAATTACTTTATTTATAATATAATTATATATAATTGTTTTTTATATTTATTTTTATAAATCTTATTAAATGATCACACATTATTATATATTACATGAATATTATATGCAATAATTATTATATAAAACTTGTATGAATATTATTATATACTATAATTACTATTAAATTATATTGTAGAATAATGATATATTGCATAATATTATATATAATTTTTATTATATTACATTGATATTCATTTTTGATTGATATTGATTATTTTTAATCTATTGTTGTTGTCGTGTCCTTCCCGCAGGGAAGGAATGAAAGTTGCCATTGCCTGTGAGATTGGTTGGACTTCTTAACGATAGATGGCGACACCACCTATCTCCACCTCCACAATTTTGGCATGGAACTGAAGGGAGGGAAATATTCTCCAGCCCCCTGCACTCGTGGTTTCTGCTGTGACCACCCACAAGACTTTCGGACCCACTGATTTAACGAGCACGTACTCCGTCTATACTCGGTGGTATTTAGTGGCATCAGGCATCGAACCCAGGCCCTTCAGTCTGGAGTCCGATGCGCGGCTGTGGTGGCCGAGTGGTCTAGGGATCGGATCATGGCTAGCGTGTCATGAGTTTGATCCTAGTAACACTAAAGACCCGCCGTGTAGGGAAGTGATGCACGTTAAATATGTCGAGAGCTCAAACGTCCTCCCGTTGGTGTGGTGTGGTAGGAGAGGGGAGTGCCAGCTCAGATGTTGTCCTCGTCACTTGACCATGGATCAAAACTACGAGGTCCGTCGCCAAAAGCCCTCATGTAACTGAACAGTGCGACGTTAATATTCACTTCCTCATGGCGCGATTAGGGAATCGCGCCAAACAGCGCTTGGCGCGTAGCGCTCGTATATCCAATTAAAAGTTCCCTTTGTGGAGTTACGCATTCCGATAATTAGGCCGTCGATATACCAGTCACTCTCATCTTTGATACACGTCACAAACAGATAGAAAGTTTATTGTTTTACACATGATATAACAATTTTTATCCTTTTATTAAAAGTTTTTATTAAAGAAACTTAATTTTTTTAAGGCCAGAGTAATTGGAGCTTGGAAACATTATGTTTTTGATTATATTATGTTCTAAATTTATGGGTTCTCTCGTATAAGAGATGCTTACATCCCCACTCTGTTTGATATTTTATTCGAAATATCTGCAATTAGTGAATTTTTAAACTCGGTGTTTATCGAAAATTAAAAGGGCATTTAAAATGCCTTACTGGATTAATTTTACATTTTCTTATAAATCACCCAGTCGTTATTTAATTATAATATATTTGCTTGAATATATTTTGATCGTTTGCTATAATCTTAAGCTGATAACTGTTTCTGTGTGTGACTGATTAAAAATAAAATTTTGGAAAAGTAACAATTCTACAGTTCGAGTTTTGTCATTTGGTGACATACACATCTTGTTGCGTAGTGTTTGTGGAATAAAGGGTATATTGTAAAAAAATTAACACTTTATTTGAAAAGAAGTTTACGAAGTATTAAAGACATATAAGGATTACATTCGATTTCACAGTTCATACTATATTTAAAATCATTGCAAAATCCCTTATTTTCTCCCTATAATTATCTATTTAAAGTAATTATTAAAGTAAAAAAAAATTCTAAATTAATTAGTAAAGTATTAAATGTAATTTTGTTACATTTTTGGAAATTTGATAATTTTTCAAACGTGACAAATTGTAAATTTTTGAACGTTTTTAGACGAGAAAAAGTTGAGGTTTCCATTTCGTTGAACCTAAACTGCAAATGCTAATTGGTGGGAAATAACATTTTAAGATAACTTTTATTCCATGTTTCTAAAAAGAATAATGGGTTGTGTCTTATGTTTATGAATTCAAAAGCAAATACATTAATCAACACATACAAATTCAAAACCACATCCGGGTTTTAAAACATTTGTCAAAGGTCGTCATTGAGTTAATTTTAAAAATAGGACTTTTATCATGATTTTATGAACTCGCTTTCTTGCCTCACCAGGTGAATTTTGTAATTGATTTTAAACTAACTTCCCGATGAGCTAGAGACTTGAAATTTGGACCATAGCTCAGAAGTGGATGACAATGTATGAAAATGTGAAAAAAGTTCTAGTCTCGAACCCGGGCCCCCGAAGAGGCGGGCACCAATTTCGACAGGGAATTACACGGACAATACACGGAAATTACACGAACATGCCTGATATTTGTTGCAAATTACGGAATATCGTGAGAAAGTTTTTAATTGCTTTTTCTTGTGAGAGGGAGTTTCACTGAGTTAGCCAATCTAAAAAAAAAAGAGCTGGGTATTCCTTTTATATTAACAAAGGAGATTTAGGGTTAAACCTGACTATATTGTATATTAAATGTTGAAAATTTGTTATTTAAGCACCAGATTCATCCCTATCATTAAAAGTATTTGTTCTGTTTTTTTTATGTAACAGTTACTTCATATATTAATTTGATTTTAATTTTAACTCATTACATGCGCTTCTTAAGTTTTAAACGCTATACTTCATCACAGTTAGAAATTTAATTATTTTAAAGTAGTAGCACCAACTATCAAAAAAACATTTGAGTTAATAAAGTTGCAAAAATTTAATATTTGGTAAGTAAAGGTCTACCCCAAACCAAAAAACATGGCAAGGGGTCTATGAGACAGAAAAGTTGGGGAACATCTGATTTAGATTGTCATTTTAAATTCTAAATGAATCGAAATCATTGTATAGTGATCTATAACAATATATATTTCATAAGAAATATCCACTTTTTTTGACATAAATACTCTATCTAAAATTGCTGATAAAATACCGTTAAAGGCTGCGTTCGTTGGAAATGGATGCTAAAAATACAAAATACAAAGTATTTCGCTTGTTTACAAACGAACAAGTTCAATACGGCCGTTTTAAAGCAGATATTACTGCTGATATGTAATTTTGTCGTAATTTGCTACGATAACTTAAATTTCAAATGCATTTCTCGCAAACATTATTTAATATTTTGTTACATTATAAATCAGTAAGATAGCAAGTGTAATTAAAATGCCAATAAATTTCGTGAAGAAATAATGTTGAATGTAGTAAAAATATTCTGAAAACGAAAATATACCTTGAGTATTTTATATAATACATCTTCCCTTATAGATGAACAAAATTTAATATCATTTGTGTGTGTGTCAATTTCTATGACCAATAACTTTAGGGCATGTGATGCAATTTATAGACAAAATTTTTTGATTTAATGGTTTTTACAATTTTTTTTGCCTGCAACCTATGTGTACGTATTACGCAGAGCAGTTTTTGTGTGTTCAAATGCTATAAAAAGCTTATATAATTTTTTAAAGAAAAATTAAAAAATTATTGTAAGGGCTACCCCTCTTGTGCAGTAATTGACGTACACACATGAAATTTGATTTACAATTACACTTAAATTTTGTTACAGTGCGTAACAAAAGTTAGCATGGGGCTTAAGGTATCCGACTACCCTAAAACTGTGAAATTTGCTTTATAAAAATACCAAGTTTATTATTTTCCGTTCTCTAGAACAAAAACTGCAAGTGTTTTAGTAAAAACAAATGCCATTACTTAAAGCAAGATGTCAGACTTTAAAACGCATTTTACTCGAAATGTGTGTGTGTGTTTAAAATGCTTTCATACGGGGACAGCAAACGCTAAAAAAGTTTTGAAAATAATGAACTGTGTGTGAATTTTTTTGTATATGTTCTTTTTTTTGTATAATTAGTACAAGTGTGTTTTAACCTTCAGATTGATCGATAACTGTTTTATTACAAAATTTGCAGTCCCTTATGTGAATATAATCACTGTTTTTTAAGCAATTTCATATAACAACTAAGATAAAGTGCTCTAGATTTTGTAAAAGTTAAAATATCTCTTATCTTTAAGGTCATTTCAAAAATGAATATTATAGCAAGACATCAAAATCGAAAAACTGAAACTTTGTTCATAAACTTTTGGTACAGAATGGGCCGCGTTAAGGTTATTTTTTTTAAAATTTTAAATCCCCCTCCCCCGTTTTAGTTACAATAATTTATTTTTCTCTTAATTTTAGCATATTTTTTCTTAAAATGAACTAAAGAAATCAAAAAACAACAAAAAATCCCCATATCTCCATTTTTTCAAAAAAAAAAGTCGCAAGTAGTCGGATAATTTAAAGTCTTTGCTTGCCTTTGGAACTGGAATAAAAACAAACATAAAAATTATCAGAAACTCTAAATGTTTTTTTTAATTTAGAACTTTAAAAAAATTTTGTGATATTATATAAAACTTTATAAGAATAGCTTGAGGTTTCCGACTACGTTCGGATCCGTGATTTTACAAAAGGATCATATTTGATATTTAGTGTCAATTAAATTAGAATGCGTGTATAAAACTGTTTTAAGAATATTATTACAATAAAAAATTATTTAAATACAATATTTCGACAAAAAAAAAAAAATGAACATTGAATAAACTTTTTTCAAAACATTTTCTTTTTATGAAAAATGCTTCTCTAATAATATTTTGCCTGTACGTAGCTAAGGCCTTTCTCTGTACAGAGCTTGAGCTAGGAGTTTTGAAATATGTAACTTAGTAGATTTATCCATATTTTTTAGTACAACACATAGAGGGGGAAATTTTAAGAAAAAAAACCTTTGATAATTACTTCAATTGGTAGTAACTCTGAAAATAATATGAATTTTTCAAAAATCCTAGTTCAAGCTCCTGGAGAAGTCTTTACTTTATATAAGCAAAATATTATTTTAGAAGCATTTTTTTTTTAAAAACGAGAACTTTTTAAAATATAGGTCATTCTAAAGTTAATTTTTTGCCAAAATATTGCATTTAAATAATTTTTTTGTCATAAGGTCTATAAAACAATTTTATATATGTATTCTAATCTAAGTGACACTGAACATCATGAAAATTATCCATTTATGCCAGTGTTTCTCAAACTGTGGGTTACTCCCCCTAGGGAAGCGTAATAACCCTACAAAGGAGGCGCGAGTACATCGAAATGTTGAAAACAAAAGATTATTTTAAAAGTTATTCACTTGCTAAAAGAAAGTAAAACAAAATACTTTCTGACATAATAAAATACAGATTTACACTAATATAATAAATACACTTATAAATGTATCAATACTGCACAAATTAACACTATTACCAGAGATACTATGGACATGTCATAAAATTATATAGGAAATTTAATACTTATCTTGATAATTTGTACGGTTTATCATTAAAGTCATATTGTAGCTTTACTTCAAAGTATATTGTTATCGAAAATACATTGCTATTGTATGGAAGAGGGTGGTGGGGGTCACGATGAAAATTAGGATTGAAAATTGGGTCGCAAGTATAGAGAGTTTGAGAGGCACTTGATTTATGCGCTTTTTAAAAATCACTGTTCTGAGCGTAGTCGGATACCTTAAGCTAAAAAACTTTTTGAATTTTCGATCGATTTTTGTCTTGAATCGTACTGTGTCCGTTAAACTTCAAATAAAAAAAACTTAATTGAGAACTAAATTATTAACTCATACCTATAGAAATTGTTGGGAATTAATTTGTAACTGATAAATCACTGTTATTTCATTTCCAATTTTAAAACTTACCTTCTCAGTATAGATACAGCACTAGTCTGTTTCTAATTGTTCTGATCACCACTTTCCTTTCACTTTACCGCTACTGACAGTCGAGCTCCCCTCCGTTGTACTGGTCGGCGAGGCGGCAGCATACAGGACAGTATTAGGTTGATCCGATGGCACAGATTTCAATTCTTGCGGCACTGGCATAGGAGTGAATCTCCTACCATCTTTTTCTATTTGAGGGTCCCATAAGAAAACGTAATACAGAGATAGGACTATGGCTCCCAACGATACAGAAAACACATAGGCCATGACGGTTAACAGTCTGATCAGCTTTTTGTGTTGTTTTCTTTTGGAAAGGGCAGGCTTAATAGGGTTTTCGGGGGTGGAATCCGTGACACTGACCTTCTCGCAACCGTTGTTGAGGATGGTGTTATTGTCCGACATTCTCTCGGAGCGGAGGATGGAGATATACTGGAGAGTTTTTCGTCCGAGTGAAGTTAATGGGGAAGAGAAGACAATCCCTATTTTTCCCTCCAAGGGAGAGTCGTTAGGGAAAATGGATTTTCGATTCCTGTCGGGACGCATGGATGTTTGGGAGGAAGGTGTAAATATACTTAAGGTATCCGAATACTTACGAAAACTTTTTTTAAAGAAAAATTCGGATATATATAGGGATTTTTTTGGTTGTTGTTTTTAGATTGACTTAGTACATTGAATGAAAAAATATGCTAAAATTAAGAAGATAAAAAGAAATTATTACTAAAATGGGGAAAAAATTGTTAAAAATTTACAAAAAATAACAAACGGAGCCTATTTTATACCAAAAGTTTATGAACAAATTTTCAATTTTTCAGTTCTGATGTGTTGCTATGTTATTCATTTTTGAAATGACCTTCAGGATAAGAGATATTTTAACTTTTACAAAAACTAGAGCACTTTATCTTAGTTGTTATATGAAATTGCTTAAAAAACAGTGATTTTATTCACATAAGGGACTGTAAATTTTGTAATAAAGCAGTGATTGATAAATCTGAAAGTTAACATTTCTACTATTATACAAAACATACACAAAAAATTTGTTAGTTATTTTCAAAACTTTTTCAGCAATCACTGTCCCCGTTTGAGCATTTTCCAAAAAATACATTTAGAGTAAAACGCGTTTTAAAGTACGACATCTTAAAGTAGTGGCATCTGCTTTTACTAAAAACCTTGTAGTTTTTGTTCTAGTGAACGGAAAATAATAAACTTGGTTATTTTATAAAGCTAATAAGGTCTATAAAGAAAAATTATAAATTTCTTTCTTCGATTTTTGGCAAAATTCACAATTTTAGGGTAGTTGGATATTTTAACAATGTGTAAGTAAGAAGTGATTTTGGGATTAAAAAAACTTTATTCAAATACTTACAATTCCCTTTCGTAGGTAGTTTAATTTATCTGAATTATTAACCAATCTTAATGAAATACAAATTATTTATATGAGGGATAAGCAATTTGTCTTGGGTCACAGGCCATATTGTGGAACTGGTGGATACCGAAGAGCTGCATCTTTTAAAAATGATTGATGATTATAAAAACAATAAAAATAAGTTAAGTAAAATAGTGATAATTTTATTTTATTCTATTCGTTTATCGTGCTAATTTCATAGTGTCTTTATCTACAAGCCCATTTAATTTTAGAGTCAACTTAATGCGACGAAGACATTCTGTCCCACTTTTCTAGAATTTTTTTTTTAAATCATAAGATTGTGTGTGTACCTGTTTAAATTTTTATCACAACCTGCAAGTTCATGTCAGCCAGCTTGCATCTATAGTTACTCTTGTTGATTTTCATGCAATCAAAACTTTGCTCAAAAGCTGACCTCTTAGTAGAAACACTTTCAGATACTTGTTTTTTCAACTCCTACTATTAGTTCACTTCTCCCAATATATATATATCTTCAATTCAATGACATCCCTCATTCGGCATTAAAAATCTATCTTGATGGCAGCATGGGCGACGGTGGTATTTCTGGAAGCGGTGTGCACATTGAGACACCTCATGGTACATTTGGCATCAAGATTAGGAATATTATAACTACTATTCTGTTTTTAGGTCTGAACTTATTGCAATTTATAAGGGATTGCAATTTATTGACACTGCTTCTGACCTTGTCTTCAGGGACATTTGGATTTTAACTGACAGCCGTACTTCTATACAACACTTTTCTCGTTGGATAACTGTTGGGGATATGACATGCCTAAATATTCTGGATATTGTGGTCCGACTTTCTTCTAGACACTCTACATACTTTTAATGGGTCCCCTCGCTGATTGGGTTGAATGGTAATGAGATAGCCGATAGTTTGGCCAAGTCTGACACTGCTGAAACCTTTACCCTCAGGGGGCTCACCTTCTTTAGGTGAGTACGGGTGTCCGAATCCCGAGGTGCCCTAGTGATCTTTTCCTTTTCCCACGGGGTTTACTGTCTTTGGTAAACACGGGCTTCACGAACCCGGGTTACCCTAGTGATCCTTCTCTATTTTCGACCCTCTTTCTTGTCATTCAATTCATTCTTTCTTTCTCTTTACGTCTAGATCACAGATATTAAAACAAATGTTTGGCGCAGTATAGCCGAAATCGGCTCTTGCGCCAATAAACCCCAAAATCACTCACTCACTGCTGAAACCTTGCAGGGTAACACATGTCTAACTTTTGCTGAACTCTCCTCTATTAAAAGGATAGAATTGAATGCATTTTGGAGAACACCCCCTGCTCACCCTTGGTATTATGGGGAAAAAATTCGTTGGTGTCACCAACTTAATATTCCTAGGCATCAGCAGACGGTTCTATCGCGCATTTTTAGTGGCCACATCAAATCTCTCACTTTTCAATAGAGCCGGAAAGTCTTCCCAGTGGTCATAGGTGCGAGGATGATCAGGCTTCCCCCAGTCATTTTCTGAATTGTTTGAGTTTTACATATGATGAGGTCTTAGGAAATCTTATTTTATTTCTGGATTTTTTTGGAGATTTTTGGTTTTTTTTTTATGAAGATGGTGCAGCTCAGCTACACCATCTGGAATAAGAAACAACAACAACTTATATATCTTGTTCAAATTTTTAATCATTAATAAAATGCTTCCTATTCATCCATACAAGTTTAAATACATTTTTTTAAAACTTGTAGTGGATGACACTTGATATTAATGCAGTTTTTTCAAATATTGATCCATTAATTGAATGAATAAATAATAATACAAACAAAAATAATAGTCCAACAGCATATGTAGAAAGGAAAATCGTTCGTTGTGTCCCTGTAGCGTTATGGATAGCGCGTTGGACTTCTAATCTAAAGGTTGGGGGTTTTGAATCCTGCCTGGGATGGCCTAATTTCTGAGAATGTTATTCTTTTTTTCACTATACTATTTTATTAGAATAAATAGTAACAAACAAACAAAAATAGTCTAACACTTATATAGAAAGGAAAATAGAAAATTGAGAGGGAAATCGCTTCTTATATGATTCTGTCATATGTATATACATATTTATATTAATTGTAACTATATAATAAAAAGTAATTAAAATAAAAATTTTCTTTGTTGACCTAAGTAAGAATTGACTTAATTTTTTTATATTATTTGTTAAATATTGAAAAATAAAAGACAGATGTTTGATCGTACGCAGAAAAGAAATCTCGGTTCAAAGCATATATTCTATTCTTGGTGGGCCGCATGAGCACTCTTTGTCCACCTCTCATCTATATAACATTTTTATTTCATTTAATATGCAACACAAGTAAAATTTGTTTTATAGAAAACAATTATAGAGAGAGTGTCATGTGATGTAGTATTCTTTTAAAGCTGTGGTGCGGTGCGGTAGCCTAGCGGTCAAGGTAATGGACTCGTGGCTGGCGTGCCACGAGTTCGAGTCCAGAACCGCTGAAGACCCACCGTGTAGGGAAGCGATGCATGTTAAATCTGTCGAGAGCTCAAACGTTCTCCCGTTGGTGTGGTGTTGTAGTTAGGAAAGGGGGGGGGGAAGCTCAGGTGTAGGTCCTCGTCACTCGACCATGGCTCAAAATTACGAGGTCCGTCGCCAAAAGCCCTCGTGTAACTGAACAGTGCTACGTTAATACTCACTCACTCAAAGCTCTGTATCTAATTTTTTCCCTCTGTGATTTCTTTGGTTGATAACTACAAAGCAGTGATCCAGTTTTTCCCCGGTTGATTTAAGATAATGGTTATGAGATGCAAATTGAATAAAATTCTAGAATGATTAACAATTATATTCAATAGAATTTCGGACATTTTTAATAAAAATAATAGTGCCATTTGGATGCAATTAAAATTTTGAAAATGTTAAGTATGTTCAAGATCCTAATAGATACCTAATAGATAACATTAATATTATGTTATATCTGTTCCTCCAAACTTTTAGATCTTCAAAAAACTTGGTTAATATTTGTTTTGGTTATTGTTCTTTCTTGGTTTTTCTTGTTATTGTTGCTTGGGGTTATTCTTGTTATTGTTGCTTGGTTATTCTTTGGTTATTGTTCTTTTGATTTTTCTCTGATTTTCTTTAGATTTTCAGACTCCCCTCATACAGTGCAAAAGTTCTTTTCTTTAAGAACACACTTTTTAAAAAATAATTTTCTCTGGATTATTTTATCTTAGTTGTTCATTACATGATTATAGTCAAATTTCCATTTTGCTAACCTGTATTTCACGAACTTTTCCCTGGAACCAAGAATATTTCACGAATTTTCTTCGTCAAACAACCGCCAAATAGCGAAGTGCATTTTCTATTTAAAAGAATTTTTCCTCCCCTACATAAAAATATTTCTGGAAATTTTGAATTATTCTATTACCACATTTTATGATGATAAATGGCCTCCAACTGGTTTCACGAGGTGTCTAACTCTCCTAGTGCAATACAAATGCCGTAATTTTTCAAATAAATAAACTCAAATAAAATTAACAGATTATGTCAGTAAATGAATTTAAGGACGCATTTGGTAATGCATGACTAAAATATTACTGGTTATAAAATAATGTATGTTAAAAATTACTTGTAGGCTTAGTATTAGAAAATGTCATTAAAATTTATTAATTTTAATAGAAAATTATTTATTAAAGTTGGACAATGCTTTTTTCTTATTTTCCTGGCTTATTTCTTTTTGATGGGTAAGATATATAAAATAAATAGATATTAAATTACAAAAAAAGAGTGAATAATTAATTTTTTTAAATATATTGTGCTTATGAATTTAAAATTTGTTTTATGTGGTATTTTAAGTATATTAAAAGGTGAATCTCAAACAAATTTCCATATAACGAACTTGCTTTCGGGATTGGAAGATTTCGTTAAATAAAGGTTTGACTGTATTTCATTGTGGATTGCTAAGAAAAATGGATAATTTGTAAACAAAAATAATTATGAATTTATAGAAGTTCTTACTCAAAGTAATTTAATCATAAAAATTCTTAGTTCTCAGATAGTCATATCCAAATAATAAGAAATCTAAAGATTCAATAATGTGTGTGGGGGGGGGCACCTAAAAATTATAATCTTTGAAAATTTCTAAAACAAAAATATGAAAGACTAAACGTTTTTGCAAATGTAATCGAATTTTTAAACATTAGAATAATATCGATATATATGAAGAAATATATATGGAAAACAATTTTGCGGCTGCTTAGACTTTTAAAGCATTTCTAACTGTATTATTTCAGTTTTTAACTAAGTACCATTTTCTCAATCTTACAGAGAGGGAAAAAAACAAACTCCGAAGAACACTCGTCGGGTTTATCGGCTCGCTGGCACATGAGAACTTGCAGAAGTGGAATGTTTCATATCTTGAGAGAAATTCGCACTCAGCGATTTTTTCTGGGTTAAATAAACTAATACGTACATTAAATGTACAATTATGTCATGTTACATTTTTTTTATTGAGTGAACAGTAAAAATTTACACTTTATATTCAACTAGCCGATATGCGCCCTCTTCGCTGGGTATTTCATAGTATTGTATTTAATTTTTATATATACAACGTGCCCCAGAATCATTAAGACAAATTTGAAAGGGAGGTAAAGGACATCACAAAGATTCAGATCCGCATAGCAGCCCATGGTCAAAACCATCTTCAGTTGGCGCTAGGTGGCATTGTTTAGAAAACTTTTAAGGAAACAGACCTACATTTCTGTTGTCTTTTGGACTGCATCGCCCGCAGAGCAGTACGGAACATTTTACAAACACCGAGCTGGCAGAAGGAAATGCATAAGAAGCAGAAAGATTGTATCGCGAAAGGTACCCACAGAAGGATGCCCCAGACCGCCGGATGTTTGTTCACTTGCATCACAATTTGTGGGAATATGGCTCATTAAGAGATAATAGCTATAGTGAGGGTGGGTCACACATTTCAACGGACCACAGTATCCAAAACATTTAGTTCTCTGCAGAGAGTTAAATATGCTGGATACGTTCGAAGGAATCAGAGTACAATGTTTTAAGTCCGAATCACTCGCGGCCCGTCCTTTCCGTTAAAGCTTTTGTCGAAGAATGCATGTCCAATAAATAAACAGGCCATGATTGACAAATAAGTTATGGTCTGAACTTGTAACCGACGTCATCGAGTCGTAAGTTCGAACCTTCGTGCCACTGGAGATCCACCGTGTAAAGGCCCTATAACACACGCATATTTCGAGCAACCGTTTGACCGAATTTTCAAGCAGCTGAGAGGGGAAGGCTTGCCGTAAACACAACGACATGCTCTGACATCAGCCGCGCTCTATCTCCACATTGAAAATTACTCGCCGATTTTTCTGTTTCGGAAAACCAACATACAATATTATTTCTTTTATTTCGATCACGCTTCTGTTGACGGGTGTAAACAGAAATGGAGAAATATTCTGTTTAAAATATTATACACCATTAAAATGTTATCCGGCATATCTGATGTGTTTGACGAAGCTGAGGCTGCCATCTTTACCGTCATTTTGCTTATGACGTAGGGAGACGAAGAACGCTCTTGGCTGGAATTTCAATAAATTTTTATTCGGAAATTTTTTTTTTAGCTCACTAGGAAAAAGTTGTTCGGAGCTGTTGCTGTGGCAACTGGGTAGAAATTGTTCAGAATTGTTTGCTTTCAAGGAAAATTGCTCCAAATACGTATGCGTGTGATAAGGCTTTCAAGAGGCTTTAGTGGTTCAAAGCCCTCCCGTTGGCGTGGTAAGGAAGTTCAGAGAAGGGGTGCCAGTTTTGGCGTCTTCGTCATTTGATAATGATTCAAAATGAAAAAGTTCGTCCCCAATTGCCCTTGTGTTACTTAAGAGTGCGTGGTAGATCAAATCAAATTGAAATAAGAAATAATTAATGTTTAGAGTTTCAAGTTTATTTTACCAGAGTTATTTGAGAGAAGGAAACCATAAGGGGGGGGGGCTAAACTGTTGTTTCCGGTGAGCGTAGGAAAATATGCAATTAACGTGATGGATTCCTCTTCATGGCGAGACATTGAAATCCTATTTAATATTGTTTCGAATTTTGTGTAAAGAATACTTAAAATAGTGTACATAATTTACATCTGGATGTGTAATACTTTTATATTACTCTATGCTGCATTTATTTTATCTTAAAATTGTAATATACTCGCAAGCAATTATATTTGTGATTTAATGGAAACCTTACGAAATCTAGGCGATAGAGTCAAGTTGGCACCATTTGTGGCTGGTGACTATGCTGGCGACCATTTTTGGCAAGTTCGTGACCATATGGATTCTTCTGCAAATTACAGGAGAAATCTACTAATATCACGATCAATGATACAAGCGGATTTTTCGAGAAAAATCTGTGAAGCCTATAAATATAAGGAGTCGCTCGCCGAAACTGAGTTAGTCTTCTTTTAACCGTTGCAAAGTATTATTGATTTGACTGTGAAGAGTCAACCAGCGATTAGTAATTACTTCGGCTGTTGAGTAGGACAAGTGAGTGCCTGCGAATAATCTTTTAGACACTGATAGCTGTATCTAAACACCATAGAAGGCGTGAAGGCGTTTGTTCTGTGAATATTGCTACTGTATCCAGTATTGCAAGGACTGTTTTTTCGATAATAAATTTCCATCCCTTCTGAAAAATTGTCTTGCTCTTAGCGACTGATTCCATAAAATCCTTATATATATATATATATATATAATCAAGATTTCTCTACAGGAGAGATGAATAAACATGATTAAAACTGAAAAGAATTGAAATTTCCAGATAACCAGACAACAGAATTTAAAAGGAGATATTAAAAATTAAAATAATAGAGTTAAATATAAAAATATAAAATAATGGATGCTACAGTATTATCAACATTGCTGACTTAAGACAGCTTATATATAAAATTTTTTTTATATATAAAAGTGGGGTTGAACATGTGTTTTGTGGCCAGCCAACCTTCCCCCTTTCTGTTAATAATACAGAGCAAAAATCTATTGAAAATAGTGGATAGGAAATCTAAATACACTATGAGAAAAAGGTAACTTACCTAAAAACTGCATACAGAAACGCAGAGCCCGCTTTAAAAAAAGCAATATATTTATATATATATATATTGCTTTTTTCAGCTTATTTTTTAAATAATTAAAAGTTATTATTCTATTTTTTAGAAAACTGTTATAAGGATCCCTCTTTTAACGTTCCTTCGTAGGTATTTCCTTTTGCCTAGTGAATGAGGAAATAATAGTTGTACTTTTTAGTTTTGGGAATTACCATATTTATTAGAATTTAAGCCACACTGCAAATTCTTAAAACGTTTTTGTGAAAAGATAAAAAAATGTTCTAAAATGGTTTATTGGTATCCAATTTACACAAAACTAAAGAAGTTTAAAGTAAGAACTAATAAGAAGTGAATAGTTAATTTTTTACAAGTAATAAAAACTTTTGAGTGCGGGAACTTGTATTTGCTCTAATAGTCAGTGTCGCGTTTAATTTCCAGCATTTAATGAGTTTTTCTGCCTTCGATTCTAAGCCACACTTGATTTTCAGTACCATTAACAAGGGACAGGATATTTCTCTTGAACTTTCTTTTATTTTGTAGAAATGAACTCTGCGTAAGACGAAAATTATTTGTAGTGGGGCATTCTCCATCCCCTCCGTTCAATACTCTCTGGATCCTTCCCGAGGGATCGATTTTGGATTATTGCCAAAAGATAATTCTAGAACGTTAGTTTCTAAACTCTTATTTACATTATCATCTAGTTTTCAGCCAAAAGTTTTACAAAATTCACCTTTTTTTTCTGAAAAAATATTATCACTGCTCACTTAGAGATAACTATGAGCCCTTACTGCAAAAGATGTATAAATTAATAAATTATCTTGCTTTTTAAGTAAGGTTCAAATCATCTAAAGAAAAAAAAACATTTGAATTTTTAAGAAAATTTCTAAATTACTAATAATTTTATGTATAGTGTTTATAAAAGCAATAATGTGTAACGATGGAGAATTTTTAGAAAGCACCCGGATTCTTAGAAAACCGTGGAAAAATCGAAATTGTAGATTTGTATGCACACATAAAACCGTGTAAATCAAAAACAAGCTTATAGCACAAAAAAATCTACGTAAATATTTTATAAAAAAATATAAATTTTTTGAGAATTAAATTTTTTTAGAAAATTTTTTAGATGAGAAAATTTTTTAAATATTATTCATACAAAAATTAAATCCCGGGATACCGAAGCTGCACTAATCCTATTTACCCTTGCACTATCTCTTTTACTTTTGAAGCTGTGCTTATACTCGTAGCAGATCCAGTTGCTTACTTTTTCTGAAAGAGTCTTCATTTTTTCTTATTGTGGCTTCATTCATTGAATAAAAGTAACATCTGTTATTCGTCCTGTGTTATTTAGAGGATCGAAAATTTTAATTTTCTTTTAAAAAGATTGATTTTTTATTAAAAAAAATTTTTTTTAGCAGGGTTAAAACTTTAAAATTTTAGTAAAATTGTTTATCACTAACCAGTCAATATGAAGTTTTAAAAAATTCGAGTAGAAAAACACAATGATGTACTTTTATTTGCTGCAAAAAAATTAACTGCACTAAACATATTATTAGAGTGAGTGTGATTGAGTGAATATTCAAGTCGACCTATTCAGCTATACACGAAGGCTTTTGCCGACGGAACTCGCAATTTTGAACCATGGTCCAATGGCGGCAAGACCCTCAGGGGGCTCACCTTCTTTAGGTGAGTACGGGTGTCACAATCCCGAGGTGCCCTAGTGATCTTTTCCTTTTCCCACGGGTTTACTGTCTTTGGTAAACACGGGCTTCACGAACCCGGGGTACCCTAGTGATCCTTCTCTATTTTCGACCCTCTTTCTTGTTATTCAATTCATTCTTTCGTTCTCTTCCCGTCTAGACCACAGATATTAAAACAAATGTTTGGCGCAGTATAGCCGAAGTCGGCTCTTGCGCCAATAAACCCCAAAATCACTCACTCACTCACCCAATGGCGGCAAGGACCTGAGCTGGCATCCCCTCTCCTAACTTTCACACCACACCAACAGGGGGACGTTTGAGCCCGAGAGATTTAACGTGCATTAGCGCCTTTACACGGTGAGTGTTCAGCGGCACTGGGTTCGAACTCATGACACGCCAACCATGAGTCCGTGACCTTGAACCCTAAGCTACCGAGTTTAATTTTATATACAAAATGAGAAACATACCCATCTTTAGATTGGAATCAATGGTACTCAGAATAGTATGGAATTAAAAATGACTAGAAATATGAGAGACACAATCTTATTAAGCGAACTGAATTGAAAAATGACTGTATATATTTTTTTAAATCGCATATTTTTAAAACTGTAAAAAAGAAATCGTGTAAAGAAAGTACTGTGTAAATCTGGGGATAAGTGTATCTATATTTCTTACACTTATACAGTAGAACCTGTTTCTGTGCAGTTCTTTTTTTATGATTTTATTTTTTTGTGAGATTTGTTTTATGCGATTTTTTCTGTGCTTTTTTTTTATGCAGATATAAATTTCAACGGCTTTGACGCAACTGAAATGTTTTCTGTTAATGTACCAGTGGCGATGGAGAATCTTAGGACCTTCCTGCAAAGTCAGGTTTTTCCTTTAATATTTTATAGTCGTTGGGGGGATGACCAGGGGTCTAGCTCTTTCGAGGTTTAGCCTCTCTTCCTTAGGAGTTAGAATGACTGTAATGTTATGACTCTTGCCCTTTGCTAATATTTTATAAATTGGGTGGAACATACTTGGCTTTAGTTAGGCCTTGCCCCCACCCCATGGCAAGGCGGGGTTGATTGTTACACCACTGCAATGTACATATATGCACTTCAAGACTCTGTGTTCATTTGTTATAAACAGTCTCCCGACAATGCCTGCGCTAAGTATTTTTAAAATGTTTCCATGTGTAATTTAAATATTTAT
Source organism: Trichonephila clavata (assembly GCA_019973975.1). NCBI lineage: Eukaryota > Metazoa > Arthropoda > Arachnida > Araneae > Nephilidae > Trichonephila > Trichonephila clavata. The sequence continues at coordinate 128,547 of BMAO01020286.1, forward strand.
TTTGTTATGGAAATACTTTCTGATGAATTTCGTAAACAATTAGCGTATTTTCTAAGTGCGACTTTCTTTTGCGGTCCCTCTCCACCGCATAAAAATTATTTTCTGTAGTATTTCAACGAATTTGTTATATGTAAGGATTTATGACATTTTCGAATTTTTTTTTGTGCGGTTTCTTATGAGGTCCCTATCTACCGCACAAAAACACGTTTAACTGTAGTTATAAAGCTTTAACTCTTAATTATTTTGTGGACGTGAAACATGCTCTAGAGAGCAATATACTTGAAGAATTTATTGTAATATGCATAAAATGCATTACATTAATGAAAAAGTTATTAAAAAAATGGCTGGGTTTGATTCTTTCTAAAATATCGAATTAGATATAAAATGTTACCGACAGATACAGAAATATTCCTGAAAAATGATTCTAATTTCTTAAAAACAATATTGTTATGTGTATATTTACGAGTACAGATTACTTGTGTAGATCCTATATTTTATATGATTAGAGAGGTATTTTTTTCATGGAAAAGTATTTGCTTAAGGTTTCCAAATTTATATTGGATCCATTATGATTGAATTAGATACTCCTTGATCACTGCTCTACTTTCCTCTCCCTTCAAATCTAAACGAACCTGCTTCTTGGGTCAATGTCCCATTAGGGGCAGTATCCCTTTTATCGATAAAATTTGTGTTATAGAATGACAATAATAAACATGCAAATATATGCAGAATATCTTATTTTTCTTTTAATCACAACTTTAAAAGTAATTTTTGAAGTGAAAACTTCTTTAGCGGTGTTGGGCATTTTTTGGTAGGGGAAAATCTTATGGGTTCGCGTCACCTATATGCTCTGACTGGCGCACGCGCAGTGTACCGTTCGCCTTAGACACTTTTTGGATGGGTGAAATCTCGTGCGTTCGCGTCACCGACATGCTTATAGCAATATATCTGTAGCTATACAGCTGGCGTATAGTGCTGTGTATATCTTATAAGTGAAATTGAATGGATTTAGTGAAAAGTTCAATGTGTATATACTGTGCATTCCTCGTTACGATTTCGAGAATGGGCAATACATATTAATGTGGTTGCCGTTTATATTTCGCCTGGAAAATATATAAGACAGATACAGCAATTTTTATTCGAAAATGTGATGATTTGTACAAAAGAAAGTTCTGAAATACTCGAAAAAAGATTTGGCGAAAAATGATAATGACCGATGATTTTAAGTGGAGACTTCAATATTAACTTTGCAGATGATAAAAATCTACCACTAATTGAATTTCTAAATAAAACAATCAATTTAAATATGTCCAATGATCGAAAACTCAGTACTACAAAATATAAAACGACGACCGATGCTGTTTTTACACGCGATACTTAGATAAATTTGAATCAAACATTTTCATTTCTTACTTTAGTTACCATAAGCCTATTGTACCTTTTATAGAACAAAATGAAGTAATTGAAAAAAAAAATTCTAAATATTGTTGAAATTAATGATGACAATGATGCAAACAATTAAAATGTTAAAAATCGAGTACATTGAAATTTAAGTAATTACAAATACTATCCATAAATAATATGATTGTATATTAATTTTTATTTCAATTGAATTGTATTTATATTTTGTCATGGATCTTGTACAGCCCGTAATTTATTTGAATAATAAAAAACTATATAAACATGTACATTTAGTTGTTGCTCGGAGTGTCAATAGATGTGAACACAAGACACATTTTACACAAAAGATATTAAGAAACTTTCCAAACGATAATTTCAAAATCTGTTTTCCTAAATAATTTAAAAGACTTTTTAGAGTATAATGAATTTTTTTTTTGGAATCTCTCTGTACTTTTTATCTTAATTTTACAAGCATTTTTTTCCTGAGAACGGTATACTAATTGACATAAAATCATGTTTGATGTTTTTAATTTCCCTATTTTACACCAGGCCGCGGTAGCCGAGGGGTCTAGGCATCGGATCGTGGCTAGCATGTCATGAGTTCGATCCCAATACTACAGAAGACCAGCTGTGTAGGGGAGCTATGCACGTTAAATCTGTCAAGAACTCAAATGTCCTCCCGTTGGTGTGGTGTGGTAGTTAGGAGAGTGGGTGCCAACTCAGGTGTCATACGCGTCACTTGACCATGGTTCAAAATTACGCGGACCGTCTCCAAAAGCCCTCGTGTAGCTGAACAGTGGGACGTTAATATTCACTCACCCTATTTTACACCATTACACTGTCATATCGTATCAATTTAGCGATTATATTTTTCCACATTAAATACATGTTTTTAATGAGAATGTTTGAGTTTTTTTAAGCTTACCAAAGAGCACTATATAATTTCCCTTTACAAATTATATTATGAGAATTTTGATGAATTGCACGTATTAGATATATTTAAAAAAGTAATTATTTATTAAAATTAGTTTTTACATATTTCTATTTTTATTTGACTTCTGATTTGTAATATATAAATAAAGTCCTGATTTTGGAAAAAAAAACAACATAAATGTTTTTTTTAAAGGTTGGAAGAATGAGCTACCTATGCTCAGGTGTCGACATTGTCGTATAACGTAATCCGTTGTAAGACCTTTAAAGGGATCTAAAACGACTAATTTACAAACGACTATTTTCTTATGAATTTTATATTCGAATATAAAAATAGTTATTTAATTTAGGAAAAAAATTATTTCCCTTTATTAATTTTTTAAATTTATATATAAATTTTGAAAAGTTTGTTTTAAAAATCAATAAATATATAGAGAATTTTGAAAAAAAAAGTCTTTAACAGTTTTAGTAATGATTGAAGAGGTTCAAGTACACACGTTTCTATATAATTCTTCATTTATTGATGGGACATGGTACGATTTTTAAAAACTTTTGATATAATGGTTTTTACAATTTTTTTGCTTGTAACTTATGTATATGTATTACGTAAAATGTTTGTGTTCAAAATACTCCCAAAAAGCTAACAATATAAATTCTTAAGAAAAAAGTGCAGAATTTTATTAAGGGATTTTAAAATGCTACACTAATCCTAAAATATTCGAATATCCTACACTTGAAAACTGAATTACAAGTATGTCAAACTATGTATAATAAAAGTTGGTATGGGGTTTCTGCTTGCATGACTGGTACTCGTAAAATACTTTTTTGGAATGAATTTTTATTAAAAGTTTCTTGGAAAAAAAATGTATGAATTCTAAATTTAACTATTTTAAAAAAGTATTCTTTTGATTTAAAAATGTATGAAAACTTTTGTATGTTGTATGTTCTAACACAGATAGGTAGAAAAAATCTAACAGAAGTTGGGCCCACTAGAAAAAACGCCTTTGAAAGATATACTAGTTTTTTCTTTTTGTAATAAATCCGTTTAAAGTTTTTATTTGTCATTGGGATGTGAATAAAAATGAATATGAAGGTTATCATAACTCTGTAGTTTTTACCACGCTTTTATTAGCTTCACTTGTATGTCTGGAATCTTTGAACTCCATTTTTACCCACTTTAAAAGGCCATTTTAATTCGAAATTTTGCTCACTTGTCAAGAACAGATGACAATACAATAATTTAATAATTTTGTTCCATTGCCCTGATCAGAATCATCAAGATTAACGATTTCCCACTTCCTGATTTGGTGACTAAAAGATTAAGTTACAACCTAAAGTGAAAACGCTCATGGTTAATACAAACAGTTACCGGGAAATCCGGTGTATAGCACACACCACCGTATAACGCGCACTTAGATTTTCAAGCTGCAATGTTTGATTTTTAAGTATATTCGCCATTTAACTCGCACCTCCTTTTTTACGAAAAACCCTGTAATGTACGTGTCCAATGCTCTTGTGTTTTGTAGTCATTTAACCGAGGTATTATTCCAAACATTAGAAAAAAAAATGTACTTCTAGAACATAGGTTCTCAACGTGGGCGACAACTCCCCCTTGTGGGCGTTTGAGGCTTTCAGGGGGGCAGTAAAAGACTCAGAGAAAATTAGGGGTGTTGAGATGGCACGAAGAGGCTTCGGCAGATTAATCAAATATAGTCTAAAAAGATTAAAAAAACACGTTGATTATGTACTAACAAAAATAAACTTTACTACTGTTTACCTTATGTTATAACCGATACTCAAAAATAACTCCGGCGGCTAGCTCAAATAATTTTAATTGGTGGTACATTCTAATTGAGCACGGTTACAATTACATAAAAACAGGAAAATACTATAAAAATACAAAGGGGTTTGCGCGGGAGGACATTGGCACATCCTTTCTTCCCCGAGTCGGCAGACTGACTGGTTAAGTGTTCACATGGCCAGTAGAGGGCGCTCTATTACCATTCGTTACACTCCCCCTCTGGTTCCTAGGTATCGTCCTCGATGAGGAACCAGCAGAGTTGTCTTTCTTGGGTCTTCCCCTTTTTCTGAGAGGCATCACTGGAGTGGCTTCCTTGTCTATGCATGGACGAAGAGCAGATGAATGATAAGGTCCCAGAACCTCATGTGGGTTGTTTGGATTTGCCACTTCATAAGTCGTCGGAGAGCGTTGAGTCACAATATAAGGTCCATCTCTTTTAGGCATGAATTTAGCTGTTTTCTTTCGGGCAGCATTGCTAAGGGGGTGAAGGGTTACCCAGACATTATCAACTGGATGATACAAGGAACCATGACGTCTTTTATCATAGAAGGCCTTTCGCTGATCTTGTTTCTCTTCAATTCTTGATTTTGGAATCAAAACAACGGGAGAGGCGTGCGTAGATTCACATTCTACTACGATGCCTTGTTGCAGCAGAGAATCTAGCTCTTTCTTCAACAGCTTCTTCCTGGCTGGATTCATTCGGTAGGGAGGCACTGAAATTGGTGGGTTGTTTTCAGTGTTGATGCTATGTTCAATAAATGGAGTAGCTTCTCCCCTACTTCGAAAATAGAGTGATGATTTTTAAGCAAGGCATCTAGTTTCACACGCTGAGAACCAGGGAGTTCTTGTCCTTCATCTTCCCGTAATTGACAGTTATTTATAGCCACAGGAAGTACATTTACAGATGTACTCTGATAAGGCGTTACGAAATTGTACGATTTTCGGGAATCGTCACAAAAAGTCCAACAGTTCTTTCGGAAATTTAGTACTATTCCAGCATTTTTGAGAAAGTCAACTCCAAGTAGAGTGGAGTTGTTTTTGGCATCAGGCAAAATAATGAAGGGAGTTTTAAACTTTCTGCCTTCCAGAAGGACGGTTTGAAATGTACGTAGAACTTCTTTCTGAGTAACGATTCCATCAGCAAAGGATAGGGATATGACTATCTTCTCAAAAGCAGCTCCTTGTTGCAGAAGGATACTGTAAAGAGTTTCTCCTGCAATCGAATGACTTGCACCACTGTCCGCAAATGCAGTTCCTGAAACTCCATTTATGCTGATCCTGAGTACAGCATTTCTGTTGGATGGAGAGAGACTGTTAACTCGCAGAATTCCAACGTGAGCTGGATCAACCCTTGAAGGATTGTAGTCAGGGCATTTTGACTTGATGTAATCGGGCTTTCCACATCCATAGCAGGACAGATGAGTTCGGCTTTCAAATTTCGAATGCCCTCCAAATGGTTTTCTTGGTGCTTCCTTTGCCATATACCCCGTTCTTATACTACTTTGTTTATTTGTTTTTGAGGGGAAAGAAGTTCGTCTTACGTCTGGTAAAACTTTATGTTTCGACGTCTTACCTCGAGCAATTTCATAATCGTCTAATTTTTGTACTAGCTCAGATGAGCTTTTAATATCTCCCCAGATATCCACAAAGTGTTCCTTAACGTCCCTCGAAACTCTCCTCTTAAGCTGATCAGTAAGTACCAAATCCTTAAGGGAGTTAAAGTCTTTCACTTCTAGGCTATGTAGCCATTCTTCTAACTAATTGTTTAGCTCGTACGCGAAGTCCTTCCACAGAGCTTCGGGTTGTTTTTGATGAGTACTGAACTTAATTCGAAACGATTCAGCACTCAACTTGAATCGTTGGAGCAGCACTTGCTTAATGTGCTGGTAATTTCCTAATTTCTCCTTAGGTTCCCGCAAGATAATATTGGAAATATCAATAGGTAACACTGGTAGAAGGTGTGTTATATAATCGACTTCTCCTATGTTAACATGCTCACACTGTCTTTCAAATATTTTTAGATAGGTGGAAATGTCTGAAGTTTCCACAAATCTGGGTATGAGGTGCTGGATATTTATTTTCTCTGCGGCAGCACTAGGGTTAGTTGAAGAAGTAGCAGTCATGCTTAACTTCATGCGTTCTAGTTCTAAATTCAGTTCGTCTTGTTTTCGTTTGTATTCATTTTCCTCCTTCACCTCACGTTCTGCCTGAACCCTCGTGTTAATAATGGTTTCTAGAAGAGTTTTAGTAAACTGTTCATCGTAGTCTTTCGAAGTAATGATTAAATTTTTAAAATCTATTATTTTCATTATTTCTCCTACTTCGAGGCCCAATTCTGTAGCTAGTGTTTTTAAGTCCTCTTTGCGCGCTTTAGCAAGATACGCCATTGTTTTAACTTTTGAGGGGGAAAAAGGGTCAATTATAAAATCCGACAGCCACAAATTAAATGCAGTTAATTTAGTTTTAAAATAGTTAACCTTTATAATTGAGCATCAACTAATCCCTAAAATAATAAGAATTGGATATTCGAACACAATACTATTAAAAAATATATATTATAGATGTTTGACAGGATAGAAAATCTAAACTTCGAAAACAAAATGAAAATTCAGATAAACAGAAATTCTGATGCACTTAGCCAAAACAACATATAAACTACTCCTTTGAAGGAATAAAAATACTGTTTTGTAGATATTTGACTGAATGCAAAATTTAGCTTTGAAAGTAAAAATAATTCACATATAAAAGAAATTCTGACGAAATTCAAAGTCAAAACAAAACCTATGCATGAATCTTTTGAATAAAAAATAAAAATACTTTTCTACTATACTTTTGTTAACAAAAAAAAATAATAATAATTTCTTTCATTTAAATTCGCATATATTTTATATATGATCAAAATTCTTCAGTATAGCTGAAAATAAAACACAATTTCATAACACTAAAATTCAATAAAAAAAAACACATGCAATTATAATACTAAATAGGAAATATCAATTTCCGGGACACTCTGGCGTCATAAGTAACTTAAAGAGTCAACAAAAAAAAAGTGAAAAATATGGAGGATAAACAAATTCTACAAAACGAACAGCTGATGCTGAATTCCGAGTTTCCAAGTAAAATGAACAAGAGAAAAAAAAAAGAATGTCTGATTTTCACCAGGCAAGGGGTGAGAGACAGAAATCGGGGGGGGGAGCCCTTAGTAACAAAACGTCTTGTTCGTGAACGAAACAAGCAGTGAAAGCTCAAGGTCAGAAGTGGGGTAAGAAGTTCCCCATACAAGTACACTAATAGTCATAAATCACAGGAAATGAACAAAAGTAAAAGAATTTCCTTACTAGGGAAAAGAATTACTCAAATGAAATATGACTAATAAATCATGCTAATTATATATTTATACCATAAAATATAAAAACACAAGTAAAATTCAATACAAAATCAAAATGAATCAGAAACAAAACAAAACAAAAGAAAACTTAGCTGATGCTCCGTGAAGACGAATGCAATCCAAAGTTTCTAATTTCCCGTAGGAAATATAAATTTTCTAGTAATCCGAAAATTTCTTCGTAGCCGGTAGCTACAATTTCAGAAATTACTTTTAAAACTTCTTCATGAACTAGCAGTTCAGAATATTGAAGATAACTTTGTTAGACTAGTAGTCATATTAAAATTAAATAATTATTCGGGCCGTAAGTTGGGCGACATTTTTATACCGATACTCAAAAATAACTCGGCGGCTAGCTCAATAATTTTAATTGGTGGTACATTCTAATTGAGCACGGTTACAATTACGTAAAAACAGGGGGAAATATACAAATATTAAGGGGTTTGCGCGGGAGGACATTGGCACATCTTTCTTCCCGAGTCGGCAGACTGACTGGTTAAGTGTTCACATGGCCAGTAGAGGGCGCTCTATTACCATTCGTTACAATGTTGATTATTTGTATTAAATCATTTCTATATCACATGTAGGAAAATTCACATATTTCGGTAGTTCGGAAATGGATGAAAACCAAAGTTTACATTACATTCAGATTTACAATAAATTGAATGATATAGTGGATTTTTTAACTTCTGTAGTGCACTTGTTGTCTTTGTGAGCAGCAGGGAAAATGTTTCGTCCACTGCATTTCATTGGGTATATTATCCAAGAAACATAATTAAATATGTTGACCAGGAATTAACGTATGATTCTTTAAAGTTGAAACTGTTAATTTACAAAACAACAATATTCTATCAAATATTCAACCATATCCTGTCAAGCACCAATATATCCTATCTATGACTAAAATATATAACATTACCTATTTAATATATTTGTGGTATTTGCTATTTCTGATTCGCAAGTAAAGAAATTGGCTTTAGAAAAAAATTAAATTAAAAATATTTCAATTAGTGATAGAATATTTTTTAAAAATTTAACTTTTGTTTTGAACACAGTATTTCTTCTCTAGAATGGGAAGGGGCAGTGTCGAAATATTCAATGGAAAAGGGGCGGTAACGAAATATTCACTAGTAAAGGGGGCGCCAGTTCAAAAAAGCTTGGGAATCTGTGTTCTAGAACAGTGATTCCCAAAGTGGTCTATATAGACCCCCAGGGGTCTATGACAACAAGCAAGGGGTCACGTGAACGAAAAAATAATTTGGGGGTCCATGAGGTGTAAATGGGGTCTACGTTAGTGACTCATAGTAAACCAGATCATGACTTCAATTTTAAAAGACAATTTAATCAAGTGGAAACCAGATTTACCGGTGTTTCACAGATATATTTACTAAATTTAATGAAGTTAATTTACAGTTACAAGGACCATCATTTGGCATTTCTTGCAATAATTAAGCTAAAGAGAGTATTATATTGGACGTCAAGAATTTTTTAAACTTCAATTTGTCACAAACAATCTTCCAGGAAATGGACGTTTTAACTTAAGTTCAACAAGTAAATGTCCTTTATTTAAGCTTTGAAACTAGGTTTGGGAATGTTTTGAATATATATATGGTAATACCACACAATAGCAGTTAATTAATATAGTCACATTTACAGAAAAAAACAAATGTCATATTACAAGAGAAACTGATCAGAATATGCACCAAGAAGATCTTAAGCTAAAATTTAGAAACGGATATCAACAATTTTAGAAACACCAGAATGGATAAAGCCCTGATTCATCTCTCCCATTAAAAGCATTTGTTTGTTGCTCAGTTACTTTATGTAACAGTTATTTTAAGCATTAATTAAGTTTTTACTTAATTAACATGTGTGTCTCAGGTTTTAAACACTATACTTCACGACAGTACGAAATTTAAATATTTTAAGTAAGTATAGCTCTATACCAGCTGCCAAAAAGATAGTTAAGTTGATAAATTTGCAAAAATTCATTACTAGGTATATATAAGTAGGGTCTACCAGAAAACGAAAAACATGGCAAGGGTCTATGAGACAAAAAAGTTTGGGAACTTATGTTCTAGAACTATAACCCCTTTAAGTTCATAAGAAATGTCATTTCTTTTAAAGAAACAGTATTTCGATCTATGCAGAAGTCTAATTTTTTTTTATGCTCATCCTTTATTATTTTTTTAATTTTATTTTTAAAGCTTTCATTTTTATACCCGTTGTATAACGTACACCCTTAAATTCCTATCTTATTTTTGTGTTCAAAGTGCGCGTTATACGACGGGTTTTACGGTATTTTTCTTTAGTGAAAATTATCAATGCCTTTACACCTTCTTTCGCATTAAATATTTCAGGCTTGCTCTACTAGATTTCCTTCAGTTGGGTGATCCTACATTTTGCAAACCAGGCCCTATCAACGCACTGATAGGATGCCAATGGGTATTCCAGATTCTAAAAAAAGTGACGCATTTAAGATTAAGTCATCAATGAATAAATGATAGATTAAAAAACTAAAACAACACGGTTTTTTTGAAGGTCGAAGCAAAAAATGAAAAATAAATTATAGTTTAAAAAAAACTAACAAACACGCTTTTATAGTTAATCGGAAAAGTGAAAAATAATTCGCAATATAAGAATAAAATGATTAACAATAAAATTAATGTCATTGGGGTAAAAGCGTGGGGGTGCATTGTACTACAGATTTACACTTTGCATTTCGGAATAGAACTAGAAAGATAAATTAAAACAATCGATATATCAGCCCCCACGCTTTTACCACAATGACATAAATTTTTTTTTTTAATCATTTTATTCTTGTATTAACCCGCGGTCATTTGCGCCTGTTTTTACTACCGTCGTTACTCGTGGGGTGTAGAGAACACCCCAAACTTTTAACACGTGTATTTAAATATGAAAGAAAATTTTAGTCTATGATACATTTTTATAAAGTACAAGTTGCTTTTTGTATTATACAAATAAAATTATTAAATTTATTGCCTAAAAATGAGGCTAACATTAATTTAAACTAAACCTACAAAGTTTTCATTTTAAAATACATTAACTTTATATTATTGCCGGGGTGTAGAGAACACCCCGCGCGAGTTATCGCGGGTTAAGAATTATTTTTTGCATTTTAGTTCGATTAACTATAAAAGCGTGTTTTTTAGTTTTAAGATATAATTTATTTAGTTTAGAGATTCCAAAAATTATGAGATCATAGAATATTATATAAAAAAATAACTTGGCATAAAACAAAATTTGTTTGAAATTCTGACGGATTGAATCGTACTGTGTCCCCTTAAAGTAAAAAAAGAAAATTCTAATGCAGAGTGACAGGTCACCAGTTGTTCCTCGTGATGATACGTGAAAAATGAAGAGCTGGCAGAAGAAGCCTTTAAAATATTCTTTCCTGAAGCTAAGAGGATTATCTGTGGAAGAGCGCGCGATTGAGGATTCTCAAAACTTTTCTATTTTTGGAACTGCAGTGGTATGAGAATGAGTTCACATTTTAAGTTAGGGAAAAAATTGCGGAAGAGAATATTAAAATAAATTGAAGTGAATATTAAAGTAAATGATGAAATTTCTATGTGTGAGGCAACAGGAAACAAGTAATAAAAATTTTTTTTTTTAGTCAATTCCTACTTAAATTGGCAAAAAAAAAAAAAAAAAAAAAAAAAAATTATTTTATATAGTTACTTTTTTTATTAAATAGTTACAATTAATATAAATATGTATATACATATGACACATCTAGCATATGATATACATATGACAGAATCACAACATTAAGTGGCAATTAATTTTTATTAATTATCTTTAAAGTATCGTATTGAAATCCAAAACAATCGTATATATAAAGTTTCATTTCAACTGAATGCTTTGAAACGTGAGGGAAAAAAAATCTTTTTTAAGTCTTGACCCAAGTCGCTAAAAATGAAGCCAACGTGGCTGTATCTGTAATTCTTTAAATAATTATTTTCAGTCCATTAATTTTAATTAATTATAGTTAAATTATCGTATTGTTACCCAAAACAATAGTGTATAAAAATTTCAGCTCAGATAAGTGCTTTAAAATGTGAGAAAAAACCTTCTAAGGCTGGACACAAGTCGCTAAAATGGTCGCCAAAAATGATGCCAATGTGGCTGTATTTATAATTCTTTGAATAATTAGTTTAATCAATTAATTTTTATTAATTACAATTGAATTACTGTATTGTCATCTAAAATACGCGTGTATATAAAATTTCAGCTCAATTGAGTGTTTTAAAATGCATTTTATTAATGATTGAAAATTTGAACAAGATAAATATACAGATCGTGTGAGTTAATAGTAGGAATTGAAAAATAATTTTATATACATATAGTACAGTTTTCTATATCATATTTATGTAAAATTTTTCCAATGGATGCACAAAAATGCAAATACGAGTAAATTATCAAAACTGTACTGAATTAAAAACGTTAAATTAAGTCAAAAGTTGCTGATGAGTTGAATTAGAAAAAGGCTATTTTGATAAAAGAAATTTCCTTAATCTACATGCATTTTTTTGTTGTTGTTGCGAAATCTCCAATTTTGAGAAATATATTCGGTAATTATTCCTATTTACATTTCAAGATGCTGTAAAAATTTATAAAGAGTAAAGAATGAGTGTGGGATATATAATAATTTTAATTTAGGTTTGTTTCAGATGTTACATATAAAAGTAAAAATCTTATGAGTTCTATTTAACTACGAAGAAGATAGTATTCCTTTTTCTAGTATCAAAAGCTAGATTTGTTTTTGCTTGAATAAACATTTAAAATACAACTAATTTTGAAAGAAATATCTAATTTAAAGAAAATATTAAACATAATAGGCCTTTGTTTCAATTTATATTAAGAAATTGCTTATTTGCTTGCTATTACTCTGGAATAATGCAGCAATTTTTTACACTTTTGAATTTTTTATATGTATAAAAATATATGATAATAAATATTTGTACCAAACGATTATCACTCATTCGTAAAAGAATCTCGTATTATAGTACGAGAGCTAGCAACGTCATAAAAACAAGAATTTTAGAAAAGCTGATTCTTTAATATATCTTTCTCTGCGTCCTTCCGAACAGCGTGCGGGCTATCTGGCTGCCAGTAAACGTTGCGTTTATTAATGCGCATCATACATTTACAGGAAAAAATATTGATTTTTTAAATTATTTTAGAAAGAAATCTTTCTTTTTCACTAAATTTAAAATGTTATTAACAACATGAATTTATTAATGCCAGACATTTTGGTGTTGAAAATAATGTGCCAGATGCTATTTTTAACTAAAAAAAATAATTAATTTCAAACCATTTAGAATGTCTGTAACTTTAATATTACTTTATTTATACATAAATAAGTACAAATTTAATTTGCCAGACATTAATTCGGTTGCGTTCTTAATAGCCAGGCCGATTTATTGGTGTAGTATACCGCGGTGTTATGAGAGAGACACTGACAAAGTAGGTAGGCGGAAGACAGACAGGATTACTTTACACTATTTAAAGTATTCGAAAAACTTTATTTTTATGTCTTCGATGATGAGTATAATAAAAAATTAATATTTAAATTATTTAAATAATAATAAATAGTTGATTAAGAGGGTTCACCCATGTGACGTCCTGTTTTTTAAGTATTCTTAGAGAATATTTTTTTTGACGACCATTAAAAAGATAGAACTTTAAATTTTTCATCATTTATTTATATGTATTTTAAGAGTATGTATATACATGTTTAGCTAAAAATATCCAATAGAACGTGAGTTATAGCACTCTGAACACACCCTCCTCGAAAAAATGAACACTCACTTCCTCCACGATTCCGGCTGATTGACTTATTTTAAATTAAAAAAAACTAACGGCGTTTTAATTTATAAGCTTAAATGCACAGAATGGACTATACTCAATTGAAAATATCAAAAATTGGATTTTTGGTAGAACTCTGAAGAAACAGTTTCGAGTCATGGGTTTTTTTTGTTATGTTTTTATTTTAAAAAATAGAAATATTTTGAATTTTGGAATGATTGTAGTCCATTTAGTACGTATATATGTGCTGAGTCTACCCTATAAATTTGAAGTTTTTCGGTCAAACCGTTCTTGAGATATGATGGAGGAAAGTTTGAAAAACACAGCTTTGAGAAAAACGTGTTTAAAGTTTCAAGTGTGATTAAAACACAATGAAAATTTTAGCTTATCGCTAGGAGCAGCTGCTTTCTCATAACACCTGCTTCTTTAAATTAGTAACTATTTTAAATATTTTATTTTGGACTTTTCGATGTGCTCGCGCCTCCCACGTAGGGTTATGATGCCCCCCCCCCCCAATAGGCACACTCCACAGATTGAGAAACGCTGGGTTAGAACATAAATATTTTTTTCACATGTACGTGTCTTTTTTTTTTTTTTTTTTTTTTTAATTTCCATTTTCAGAAAACTAGACAATTGTTTATATTATGGTAAGATATCTCCGACGCAACGATTTCGCTTTAATAGGTTTGTAAATTAATATTTTCGTCGTCAAATCTAGAAATGGGATCTGGAATTTGTTGCCAAATCTGGAAATGCTATATGGAATTAGTCACCAAATCTGGAATAGGTATATAGTCTAACTGTGTGATTATTTTAATCTTCGTGAGAGCATCATAATGGCTAATAAAATGAAATGTGTTTTTTGCAATGGCCAAAATGAAAAAAATAATAACTTTAGTAGAAGAAAAGTTGAAAAAATGTAAAGAAGTTTTATGTGTACGTGTTAATTTTAACTTAAAATATAACAACATTAAGTTACCGGAGGAAATTAATACTACCGATGGATATCACAGACGATGTTACATTTCTTTTACAGCCTTAATGGCTAAATAACGTAATATATGTGACAATAATTCTATTTCATTAACAAATCTTCCTATTTCATCGAGTTCTACGCCGTTATTGCCAGATACTCCAGTGGCTGAACGTGCGACAGTGTTTCATAGCGTTGAAACTTCCAATTTATCAATTACAGACCTTCCTAGTGCATCTAGTTCTACAATGTTATTGCCAAATTCTCGAGTAGGTGTGAGTGAAACAGTCGTATTTGATTATGGGAGCTCAAGTTTAGCAGAAGACATTCCTAGCACATCAAATTCTACTGCGCTGTTACCAAATGCTCTAATTGATGTGAGTGTGAGTGAAGATCGCGAATCAAGAAACACAAGTGTTGATAACAAAAGAATTTGCTTTTTCTGTGGAAAAGATCGAAAGCAAATTAAAGGTAGACAACAAAGTTTACATTCTTCCAATGATGCCAAAGTATATGACAAAATAACAGAATGGGTTACAAAATTCCAAAATCAAGAGTTATTACAAACAATTAATAATCTAAAAAACTCAAATGCTCCAATTTTTTATCACCATTCGTGTGAAGTGGGATATTTCAATGACTACAAAAAAATTACTGCTGATACTGCATGCACTTCCTGGCATAGTGTACGAGATATTCATAAGAATATTTTTGATAAAATTGTGTCAATTATTGAAGAAGATGTAGTTAAAAAAAGAAATTATTTGTTATTAGCTTCCCTTTGTGACATATATAATAGTGAATTACAAGAAGAGTTAATACATCCACCTCAAGCAGATGTAAGTTTAATGACAAATCATCATCTTGAAAAAAAAATAGTAAAACAATTCAAGCAAATTAAGATTGTAATGGAAAAGAAAAGAAAAGTTATTATGCATAAAAATAGTAACCTATTGGAACAAGAAGATCTGACAACACTTGAAGAGGATGATCTTATTGATAAAGTTGCGCTCATTCTACGAAGTACTATTTTAAAAATGGATAAAATAACATTACCTGCCGTAATGAAGATGGAAGATTTGATTAATGGTGAGTGTACCATTCCAGAAAAACTAGATCGCTTTTTCAAAGCATTAATTGGAGGTAAAGATTTTCGTCTCAGAGATGGAGTCAAATGTCATAGATTAAGCAACTCATTGGCTTCTGATGCTATTTATTGTGTAAGTAATGGTATTGTTAAGCCATAAAAGCACATAACTCTGGGTATGACCGTGAAAAGTCTTACAAGTAGTCGAAAAATAATTAATATTTTAAATCGACTTGGACATTGTTGTAACTACAATACGCTGGAAGAACTGGAAACTGAAGCTACGATCTCATCTGTAAACCGTTCTCAAATTTGCCCTCCTGACATCATTCAGAGTCCGTCATTATGCACAGGTGTAGCATTCGATAATTTTGATAGATACGTTGATACTTTAACTGGAAAGGACACTTAACATGACACCGTAGGAATAATTTACCAAAATGTAAGTGATGACTATGATATTGAATTAAATTCAACTAATATAAGTGGAAATCTTGATATACCGCTACCACCAACAAAAAGAAGACGGACTTTTAACGAGGAAACTCCAGAAATACCGTCGTTTAGTCATCGATTGCAAATGTTAGAAAATTTAACACCAGCTGAAGTTAATGAACCAACTCTACCTGCAAATTTACCTTTTATAGAAACAATAGATCTGTTATATTTACTTTCACACTTCTTGCATGTGCCAAATACTCCAATGTGGACATGTTTTAATTCTAAAATCATTAAAGATACTAGTCCCAAACAAAAAGTATCTTATCTTACACCTATTAATTTTTCACCAACAAATGTAGCGGTAGTTAAACATACAATGGAACAGGCCCAATTTGTTGGAAAGGAATGTAATCAAACATACGTGCAAGTTACTTATGACCTGGCGATAGCTAAAATAGCATATAAAATTCAATCAACGTCAAAGCCACAATTCAATAATCTTTTCATCCATCTTGGTTCATTCCATTTAATGATGGCTTTCTTTAAAGCCATAGGAGTTTTTATAAATGAGTGTGGTCTATCTCATATGATGATTGAGAGTAATATTATTGCTTCTGGATCAGTGAACGGTATAATTCAAGGTAAACATTTTAATCGTTGCAAACGTCTGCACCCGTTGATGGCTCTTGGCTTGCAAATGTTATATTTTAATCAATTTTTGAAGATGGACAATACTGAATACAATTTCCTGAAGGAACAAGTTATGGACGATCTCCTTCATTATCAGGAAGTTATAGATTCTCATTCATCTATAACAATAGAATTACCTAATAATGTATTATCGAGAGTATTATCTGCATATCAAAAATTCGTAGAAGAAACAAGACAAGGTGAGCATGGCAAAACGGCTCAATTCTATTTCATTTACATCCAGTTCGTAAACTATTATATTACCCTGTCAAGAAGCATACGCATGGGAGATTTGAAATGTTCAAATATGTTATTCCAAAAATAACCAATTTATTTTTCGCAGTAAATCAACCGAATTATGCTCGATGGTGTGTTAAATATTTAGACAATTTAAATAAAGTAGATGAAACACATCCTGGACTAAAAAATGATTTCATGAATGGATATTTTGGAATAAAAAGAACCGACAAACCATTCTCGAGAATACCAATTGATCTTACACTGGAGCAGACTATCAATGCCGAAGCGGCTAGACGTCTCAGTGGTATTGCACATTTTACTAATTCCATAGCTGCCCGTCAACGCTGGACCAAAAGTCACAGCATTATAGCAGCTATAATCTCCCACGTTCTCGATGTTTGTGGATTGAAGCAATTACAAGATGTGTCTGCGGGTTTGCAACCAAATCGAATCAAAATTTATGGCAAACAAATCGCTGATTTCATTGAAATTTTTGAGAAGAATATTAATCCATTTGATGAAAGAGAGTTTAGACAAAGATAGTTTATTATATATATATATATATATATATATAACATTGCAACTGCCAAGCCTGTACCTCAAAATGTAGCGAACTTTTTGCTGAACATTGAGAAAAATGGCGAAGATTTACGGAAACAGTTTATTACTGAATGTGCTGAAGATCAGGACAGATTTGATAAGCCAATAAAAAAAATCAAGTGCTTAATTTTGCTGGTGCTCCAAAGAAGAAGAAAATAACTCTTGGTAACAAAGTTATTGAGCTAAGAATGCAACGAGATCTGTTTGGTCGACTCTTAGGTATATCTATGACCAACAAAGTCGATATTGAAAAAGTACTGGGATTTCCACTAACGCCGATACCAACATCGATATGTCATGCAGATGGTAGTATTTGTAAAACAGATAAAGCACAATTAATTAAAGTTTTTGAGAAAAAAGTTAGCAAGGCCAATCAGCAATCCTTATTTTTTGATATTAGCATTTTAGACGGTTTCTTCATGCTACACCTCATGAAAGATGTACCTCAAACTTTCAATGGCATATCAAAAAAATTCCTTAGAATGATTTCACAGTTTAAATCATCTCGCATTGACGTTGTGTTTGATCGGTATTTCACACCTTCCATAAAAGATTGTGAGCGTTTACGTCGCAACGAAACAACCAGTACAATTTCTATTGGACCTAATCAAATTCGGCCTCATAATTTTGCTGGCGAACTCAAAAATACTCAGTTCAAGGAAGCTCTCGTAAAATTTTTGATTGATCATTGGGCTAATGATAACATGTTTCCTTTTATTGGGAATAAAACTATTTATCTAAGCTTCGATAAGTGCTATTCGTATCGTGTTGTAAATAACCAAGTTATTAGAAATATTGAAGAATCTTATCATGTGAAGAACATGAAGAAGCTGATACTCGAATTATATATCATATTTGCCAGATAAGCGTTGACGCTCAAGTTGTTGTACGCTGCTCAGACTCCGATATTCTGATTATACTTCTTGGGAATATGGATCATCTGAATGCATCTTTGAAGCTTTGGATCCA
Source organism: Trichonephila clavata (assembly GCA_019973975.1). Classification (NCBI taxonomy): domain Eukaryota; kingdom Metazoa; phylum Arthropoda; class Arachnida; order Araneae; family Nephilidae; genus Trichonephila; species Trichonephila clavata. The sequence goes on from BMAO01020286.1 coordinate 146,896, forward strand.
ATGGGGCGTAGGAAACCATGAACGTCTTATAAGCATCAATGATTTATGCCAAGGTCTTGGTATTTCTTTATCGAAAGCTCTACCATGTTTCCACGCAATAACAGGGTGCGATTATACCCCAGCATTTTTTCGGAAAGGTAAACTAAGACCCTTCAAACTGCTCGTAAAATCTGTCGAGTATCAGTTAGAATGTCAAGAGATTATAACTGACAATGAAGATAAACTTGAACGTACATTTGCCACATTGGAAAAATTTATGTCACATGTATGTGGTGACTAACTCTTCCAATGTTAATGATGTCCGCTTCTATCTATTTTCGAAAGCGTATCAATAAAAAAAAACCCGATGATAATTTCGAAAAGAAATGTCGAAGTTTCGATTCATCCAGCTTACCACTATGTAAAGCTGAATTATATCAGCATTTATTGCGAGTGCGGTATGTGACAAAGTTTTGGAGAAATGCTCATTTAAAAAATCCATCATCTTTATCGCCTTTTGCTTCCGGGTGGATCATCAATGATGATAAATATGATTTCGTTTGGTTTGCTGGGGAGCAGTTTCCATCATCAGTGGCTGATATTATCATAAAAAGTAAAGTATTATTTATAATATAATAAATCAAAAGAGTAAATTATTATTTAGACCATGATAACCTAATAATGAATTTTTTTTTGCTACAGAACCAACACTACTAGAAAACCAAAACAAAACGCAAGATGATGATAATGATGATTGTAATATTGATAACAATGGGAGCAGTGATGATGATGACGACTATGGAGATGCATCAGTTTTTTGTGACACTATTACGGAATGAAAACACATATTTCAGGGAAAAATAGATTCTGATTACCTAAACATAATATGTATAAATAGTAATGAGAATTTTGTTATTGTATCAATGGCAATTTTTTCTCTATCTTTTATAAAATCATTTTATTCAATTACAATAAAATTTATATGATATTTAAAAAACGATATTTTCTTTTTTGTTTCCTTTGTTTAATTGAAGATTTTTTTTTATTTCTCCTGATCAGAGAGTTGACTAATAGTAGGAAATTTACTCAAAGCTCTTTGGTCTGTATTCCTCATGAATCAGCGGACATTAAAAATTTATCTAACATACATTTTGGACTCCTTCTAAAAAGAATTATATTCTCTGAGTCCTTGCTGCTTGTCCACTTAAAGGAGAGGCGTAGGCTAGGGCAAATTTTAAAATCAGTGAGTTATCCCAGGAGTGATTATTGAGTCACCCCAGGCTGACGAAATATTTAAGGGGATCCACCCATGCGATGGGTTCAAGAAATCGAAAAAAAAATTTTCTTCAAAAATTTCTTTCTTAACATGTCTACAATAGGGTGGTAAAGTAATTTTTTTAAATTTCGAAGTCGTTATAAAGAAGCAGGTGTTATAAAAGCAGCTGTTCTAGCACTAAGTTAAAATTTTCATTGTGTTTTAATTGGACTTGAAACTTTAAACACGTTTTTCTCAAAACTGTGTTTTTCAAACTTTCCTCCATCATATCTCAAGAACGGTTTGACCGAAAAACTTCAAATTTATAGGGTAGACTCAGCACATATATACGTACTAAATGGACTACAATCATTCCAAAATTCAAAATATTTCTATTTTTTAAAATAAAAACATAACAAAAAAACCCATGAAACTCGAAACTGTTTCTTCAGAGTTCTACCAAAAATCCAATTTTTGATATTTTCAATTGAGTATAGTCCATTCTGTGCATTTAAGCTTATAAATTAAAACGCCGTTAGTTTTTTTTAATTTAAAATAAGTCAATCAGCCGGAATCGTGGAGGAAGTGAGTGTTCATTTTTTCGAGGAGGGTGTGTTCAGAGTGCTATAACTCACGTTCTATTGGATATTTTTAGCTAAACATGTATATACATACTCTTAAAATACATATAAATAAATGATGAAAAATTTAAGGTTCTATCTTTTTAATGGTCGTCAAAAAAAATATTCTCTAAGAATACTTAAAAAACAGGACGTCACATGGGTGAACCCTCTTAATCAACTATTTATTATTATTTAAATAATTTAAATATTAATTTTTTATTATACTCATCATCGAAGACATAAAAATAAAGTTTTTCGAATACTTTAAATAGTGTAAAGTAATCCTGTCTGTCTTCCGCCTACCTACTTTGTCAGTGTCTCTCTCATAACACCGCGGTATACTACACCAATAAATCGGCCTGGCTATTAAGAACGCAACCGAATTAATGTCTGGCAAATTAAATTTGTACTTATTTATGTATAAATAAAGTAATATTAAAGTTACAGACATTCTAAAATGGTTTGAAATTAATTATTTTTTTTAGTAAAAAATAGCATCTGGCACATTATTTTCAACACCAAAAATGTCTGGCATTAATAAATTCATGTTGTTAATAACATTTTAAATTTAGTGAAAAAGAAAGATTTCTTTCTAAAATAATTTAAAAAATCAATATTTTTTCCTGTAAATATATGATGCGCATTAATAAACGCAACGTTTACTGGCAGCCAGATAGCCCGCACGCTGTTCGGAAGGACGTAGAGAAAGATATATTAAAGAATCAGCTTTTCTAAAATTCTCTCTCGAAAACGTTGCTAGCTCTTA